>APFE031626620.1:0-11298 GCA_000404065.3 Pinus taeda | reverse complement strand
ATTGGTTGGTAATCAGGCGATGTCTTTCCATGTTCGACTCCAGAACATTTTTCACATGGATCGACTTGTACTCCGAGTGAAGATCGAACGAGTTTTGAAGACCCCGGATCTAGTTTCATCCATCCGGGCTGCGATATATTCAAGAATATAAAAACATCCAGTGTACATCATTGCCGAACAGAGGATCATCCAAATCAAAGGATGATATGTCCATATCATTAGTCTGTCACACAGACGGTCGTCTGTCCTATGTACTCGAAAATGAGTTTATAAAGCTGAGCATAGGAATGCCCGCCTCAGCTAGATCATGAAAAATGTTGTCAAAATAATGTATTGTATTGTATCTTATTACAAGTCACCTCCCAGCTCGAAAAAATTCGGATCCTCATAGTAAAGCATTTCACCCGACATCAAAAAGGATTAATGACCTCATGCTTTAGGGGGAGACTGTTATAGACATTTTTGGGCACTTCAACCCTAATCACAAATGTCCATAAACTGAGGGCTCCTAAGTCCCTAAAAGTGTTGCTTCACTGCCTAAAGGAACAAGGTCAGCTGATTACATCATCTCCCAGAAGTTCTCCACTGGAAACTGCTCATAAATGGTCAAAACTGGACCATACTGAAAACCCAGTGCAGAGGGTGCGATGCATATCACCTTCCTAGTGTATAGGGAGCGATGCATACTGAATGGCTCCTCTGTAGGGTGCGATGGTCGGGAATGGACAAATGGCAGGGACAAAATGCGAGGTGGAAGATCATGAATCTTCCAGAAGCTTCCCCTCTGACACTTGCCTCTCTATTTTCGACCAGGGATGAGTAAGAGATCATCATTCTCCAAGTGGAAGTAGGAACTATCAGAGAGAGGACACTAATCAAGATCCCAAAAGATGACTCACCTCTCTGTAATCAACTATATATGGATCCCTCATCACAGAGATCCAGGGGCTGGAATTTTGTATCTTATAGAGAAGTGTTGTTGGTATCCTGGTGTACATTCACAAGTGTTGGGTGATCTAACTTTGCTTGAGGTGAAGAAGGGCTTCTTAGCTGGAGGATGATGCTGGGTCAAAGCATATGGTTGTAATCATCTTGCTACTTTTCATCTGAATAAAGCTATTCTCGTTTCCTTCCATATTCTTGTGTACTTGTTTATATATGCTTGTATATGGTTAATGCATATATGATCCTGCATTATTTATGAACTTAGATCCTTGTTTCTTGCATAGTAGTATGTTGTTGTGATTCTACAGGTCCTTTTGAAGCTGAGTAGACAAAGAGAAAGCGGCAAAACTCTATCAAGAAGGAGAGGAAATCGAGCGCAAGACTCAGGTTGGCCCTCTTGGTTCTCCTCTCATCTATTTTCATAAAAGGAATCGATAGTAGACTTTGATTGTTTGTTTCTAAGATAGCCACCCATCTTAGTGGGAATAGCAGCATCCGTGTGGACACTATTCCCGTATAACATAATTTCTAGAGAAATATTACATATGCATGGTCACCACCAATGAAAATAGGTATCTGCGATTGAAGTCGGGTGTCTAGTTGGTAGAGTAACATTACATATGCATGTCCACCACCAATGAAAATAGATACTCGTGGTTGGAGTCTCATGTCTAGTTGGTAGAGCAATGTAGCCTTTATGATCATCATGAACACACTTTTTTCTCATAAATAAAATAATTATGTATTTAATATAACAACAAAAACAAAGATTTAATTAATGTGGTCAAATTTGCTATGCTTAATAAAACATTATTTTACCCTTGTAGAGCTTGTCTAATTTAATGTAGATACATGACAAAGTAGAACTCAATATTGTAAAATCATAGGGCTCACAAGGATAATGTCTTGATTGATTCTTCGTTCTTTTTTGAAAGCCACAACTACATAATTAACATTTGACTGATTGGGATTTTTTTGACAGCCAAGGCTACAAAGATCATTTTGACTATAAAATCATAGGGTTCACAAGGATAATTTTTTGATCAATTGTTCTTTTTTGAAAGCCACAACTGCACAATTGACATTTGACTGATTGGGATTTTTTAGCTAGCCAAGGCTACTAAGTTCATCTTGACTGATTGTTCATTTTTGATTGATTGTTTATTCATTTTTACTGACTTAAGGTGTTATTTTGAACAAGTTGGGACAACAGGTAGACAGATTGGAAAACTTAAATATCAAAATATTATTGTCTAAGTGGACTTCCAAAACTCTCATCTAGAGCATGTTATCCCAAGTTTTACATGTGAACATGTGACCTCTTGCAACAACTTGTGAATATTATCTTTTACTCGAATTCATATGTTACTGTGAAAAATTATCAAGATTGAATGACAACTTGAAGGTCTTGGGAGGTGATGGATTGAAGATACCACACATTGGCTTGCCTCCTGTCACATCTACAAGCTCATTTTAAATAGGAGAACCATGTTGCACCTCTTATCCTATAGGACCTGTCATGCCACCTCAACAATAAGGTCAATGCATAAATGTTGGAACTAGGTGTTATCTTTAAGGTGGGTGCAAAACGAATGAGGATATCCTTAGTTCATCGGCCTTGTAGAGCTAAAATATTGGCAAAATCATTTTCTCGCCCCTTACGTAGAAGGAGAACTTCCAAATAGGAGAAAACTAGCTATGCTTTACACATCCCATACTCTTTCAGACCTCAGACTCAATGGAACCTTCTTCTCACCCTTACTAGGCGTCTTGTGCAATGCCATTCTGTATGAGCTTGACTTAATTACCAGTATTTTTCATCCTTCAAGCAAGGAAGGATGACCATCATAAGCACGAAGGGTTATTATTGATGAAACTAGCTCGAGCAATCCTAACTTCTTACAGACATTAGTGGACATACTGCACATGGATGCACCTTAACCAATGGTGCAAGCATCCTATCGTTTGAATGATGCATCTCTACTTGTTGGAATTCTATTTCTATTTATGTGTTTTATTAATGCTAGTTAAGCCTCCACACATTTTGGGATTTAGTCCTATGGATACTCATTTTCTAACCAATTACAATTCTATCAAAAAAGGGAGAAAAAAAAGAAAGACTCTTATAAACTATAATCTCATTGCAAGATACTAATTAAAAAATCCAATATGAATGAACTATAGCATATTGTTGCTAAAATAGGGCAGAGAGTTGATTGCAACATTGTTGGTTAAAGAATTTATACATTTTGCCATGAAATAGAGTGAACTTACCTTGCAGCACCAAAGCTTTGCATTGTCCTCAATGTTGTCAGCAATGTCCTCGACAGTAGCAATGTCGTTAGTAGTGTCCTCAACATCTTCAACAGCCAAATTACAGTAAAAAATTAAAACTCAGAACGCCAACAAGGCGTTTGGTATATATATAAAACCTTTTGGCCGAAAAAAAGTTTGGCTGAAAAACCAGTTGTCGTTTTTCTCACCCTCCAACAACTCACACAGTGCATGAATGTCAATGTTTCCATTTATTCTATCAGTTGAAATTTGTTTTTCAGCTGAATGTTAGTTTTCATATTTTTGCCTAAAAATAATTTATTTTGGATGAAAAAGTGTCATTGCGACTTTCCCCATTCTCTTCTAACAAAAGTGCAACCTATCTTCACATTTTTACCCACTTGTTCATGAAATTTCAACTACCATCTTGTCTTCCCATGTTATCCTTTGACTTTGGATCATTTTGACTAACCTCCTCCTCAGCTCTCGCTCTAATGCTTGTCCTGATATCCCCTATTGCTATCATCCCTTACTTTTTGTTGGTATATCGACTTTTGTGCTTTACATTTGGTATTGGTCTCCCTTGAGCACCATGCCTTGACAACATATGTGCAGTCGTTGAGGAGAAGAAGGGTGCCAGATCCATGGCAGATCTCAAACCATGACTTAAGCTTAGGAGGCTACAACTATTTACCACTCATCCACCCCTTTTGCTATTTCATATGAGATTTTCTACCTTGAGACTCTCATGGTGGGCCACTATCAAGCTTTCTTTGACTCTAATATCCTGGAAGAGGTTGCTCATTAGGTTCGTGACCCTAGTCACAATAGGGGAAGATAGAAACAATAACTTAATTCTATTAGTCAAAATCGGCAGTTGAAAACGCTCCTGAACAAAGTGTTGAAGGAGAAACAAGAGGAGAAATATGGCATCTTCTCTACTATGAATGACATCAAACGTATCGAACGATATTGGAGATCATGTCTGAAGAGTTTGAATGCCAAGATAGCTCACTTGGAGTGCCATCTCTAATGCGATGAGAAGCCTCCTACCCCTCCTGGCTCCAATGACAAGGATCCTACTCTGGTGTCTTCCTCGAACTCTTGATTTTTTGTTATGTTTTACAGTAGTATTTATGTTAGCAACATAGTATTTGATAGACCCTTTTATTTCCAACAATAGCTTTTACCTTATTTAGATTTCACTTTCAGTAGGTGGTCAATATATTTAGTTTCATGTGGCAGATTGAGACCACCTATGGTGTTTTCAATGAAATCATAGACATATGGTAGTTATGTTGTGATGTTTTAAAATTTTGAGGTAACACTAATACTAATTCATAAGAGAAAAAAAAAACATTTAAAAAGATTAAATCAACTTAAATCTATTTTCTAGATCTATCAAACAATGAAATTCTCAATATGTGATTTTAAAAATAATTTAGTATAAAAAAATTATAAATAATATAGAATTAAATATTAAAAAGATAATAATAAGAAATTTAATTAAAATAAACAATTAAATGTCCATGGGGCATAGAATAAAATGTCACAAGGAACTCTATGAAGACACTTCAAGGTGAAAAGATAATTGGTTCAAAACTTAGTGGGCAAAAATCCAGTCATGCTAAGGGCTAGTGTACCTCATACTCTCGGTGCCATCTCCACATAATTTTAACACTTTAGATGCTCCTAGATAACAACTACTCAAACCACACGTTAAACATGCTAATTATTTCAAAACTCACATTATCTAAAAATAAAAATAAACAATTAAATATTTATTTACCATTATTATTTAAATTTTTTTTAATTAATAATTTTTTAAATATTACACTTATTCAATAAATTATAAACTTATATTAAATTTTATTAAAATTAAATTTTATCTTATACTGATTATTTTTATAGACCAAACATCGTCATATGAAGATTTGATACGGCTTACTCAATAATAAACCCAACTTAGATAATATAACCATTTAAAAGATTTCAAATCCACACATATATCAAAAACAAAAAAAACTTTTAACATTTAGTCAATGGCAGCTAATAAGAATACCATTTGATATAATATGAAATATTCGCATCAAACCTGCCATCATCATCGATTGAGAAAACCTTCACGACATTACCTGCAGAATGCGTGTTCATAGCTGCTTCTCTGGAAGGTCAGAAGAGACCAACCAAATCTGATTGAGACCACCTTTTCTTTCTTTGTGTTTAGTTTTTAATTAACAGACCTACCACTTGCAGGAATCTTCATGGTTATTTTCAATTTTTTTTAAGTTTATGGTCAAGTTATACTTTAACACTTTTTGTTTTGATCTGAAGGGTTGGTGAAATGTTTGTATTCTATTATTTTTTGACTTTGAATTTATAATTTTATAAAAGCATATGCTGTTTACTATGAGACCTTTGAATAGATACCATATATGGTTTTGTTTATTTTATTTTCAATTTTTTTAGTTTATGGTCAAGTTATACTTTAATACTTTTTGTTTTGATCTTAAGGGTTGGTGAAATGTTTGTATTCATTTTTTTTATAATAACTTATATATTTATTGAATTATTTTAAGCTTAAATTTTTCATATATATAAAAATTTTATTTAATTTTTTTTTTAAATTTATTAAAAATTATTTTTCTTTTTTAATTTAATTTTTATTATTATATTATATTATTTTAAATCATAACAAATCAAACATCAAATTAATCGAGTGAAATATCAAATTAATATATAAAACCTTTTTATTTATTAATGAAAAAAACTCACTTACAGACAGCAATGTGAATTTTCTTAAAAAATACATACTCTTAACCCCTTAGACTCAGCTGGCTCAAGCCATACACAATTAATGTCCCTACACACTTTGTCATTTTGCATGCTATTTTTTGAACCGTGAACAGAAACCCAGATTCCTGCAGGCTGCACGCACGGTTGTGCACTTTGACTTATGGAGACAGCTTTGAAGGCAATTGGTAAGTGGTCACCGCATCATTCACTGTAGGCATCATTGCTTTCCGCTCAACGCGTCGATTAGGTCAGAAATTGACTGAAATTTCCAAACTCTGCTTAAAATATGAAACACGGGTGCCCACACCTTTATCTATTTGCAGAGCAATACCGATTCCAATAAGTGGGCGGACATGGTTCTCTGATCCCACTTCAGCAAATTTCATACTTTTGCCATCGTTGCAGAGCTCTTCCAAGATGGGTAACAGACACCAGATGCTGTTACTTCTCTCTTCTTTTCTTCTTCTTGTTGCTGTTAGAACAGAGGCCCAGGATTCCCAACCCAATATCACAGGCTACACCTGCACCAACAGCTCATCGACCTGTGAGACATATGTTTTTTATAGAGCCCAAGCTCCCAATTACCTTGATCTCCTAAATATCTCTAGTTTATTCGGGGTGCAAAGAGTCCAGATAGCAACCAACAGTAACTTGTCTACTACCACCATCTCCGTAGCCGATGGGCAGTCATTGCTTATTCCTATAACGTGTGGATGCATGGGGAATTACTCGCAGGCAAATATCACCTACACAATCTTTCAGGGCGACACTTACTATAAGGTTTCAACTGGGAATTTTGAGAATCTGACAACATATCAGGCTGTCGAGGTTGCAAATCCTACCCTGAACCCAACAGACCTTCAAATTGGGGTTCAAGTCATCTTCCCAATCAGATGCAAGTGCCCATCACAAGCCCAACTGAAGAATGGGACCAAGATGCTCATCACATATACTGTGCAACCAGTAGATACTCATAATCTGTCAAGTATCACCAAGAAGTTTGGCTCAGATCTGCAGAATTTCAAATCTCTGAACGGTATGAATTCAACCCTAACTGCCTATACTACAGTTTTGGTTCCTGTTTCTCAGAGACCTGTGCTTTCTCAACCTGTTTCGTCTTCCCCACCTCCACCTCCACCTCCACCTGCAGCTACTTCGGGAAATAACACTACTTCGGGAGGTGGGTCGAATAAGGGTGTTGTTATTGGGGCTTCTCTGGGTGGGGCTGTTGCACTTGTTTGTGTTGCTCTGTTAGTCTTTTGTGTTCTGAGGAACAGGGGCCGGTCACATAAACAAACTAGCATATCTGAAGGTCCAAAGCCGCCTTCCCCTGCGATAGAGAATACTAAAAAAAATCTCATTAGTGGCATTTCAGACTGCATTGAGAAGTCATTCCTGTATTCTATTGAAGATCTCCAGAAAGCAACTCAGAATTTCAGCCCTTCGTCCAATATAGGGGGCTCTGTTTATAAGGGTACTATAGATGGTAAGGATTATGCCATAAAGATCATGAAAGGAGATATATCCCAGGAGTTAAGGCTATTGCAGAAGGTCAACCACACTAATCTGGTAAAGCTAGAGGGGTTCTGTGTCAGTTCTGAGGGTCAGTCTTACTTGGTTTATGAGTATGTAGAAAATGGTTCTTTGAGTATCTGGCTTCATGATCCAGAATCTGTTCAGGACATGAGTGCCTTTGGTTGGAGCTCTTCCTCACTTCCATGGAAAATGAAACTGCAAATTGCTCTAGATATCGCTAATGGTCTTCATTATATTCATAACCACACAACCCCTAGTGTTGTGCACAAGGATATCAAGAGTAGCAATATTCTGTTGGATGGCAAGTTCAGGGCCAAAATTGCAAATTTTGGCATGGCTAAATCTGGCATTAATGTTCTTACAAAGCACATCACCGGCACACAAGGATACATGGCTCCAGAATACCTAGCCGATGGATTTGTTTCCCCGATGCTTGATGTGTTTGCATTTGGAGTTGTGCTTCTAGAACTGATTTCTGGCAAAGAAGCCATAGTTCGAGAAGGGGGAGTGCCATTAGCAGGAAAGGCAGGCCTACTTTGGACCCAAATAAATCCCCTTTTAGAAGCAGAAGACAGAGAAGAGAAGCTGAGAAAATGGGTTGATGGAAATCAGCAGATTGCTTATTCCGTAGACATTGTTCTTGGTCTTGCAGTAATAGCTGGAGCATGTGTGGAAGAAGATCCAGGAGCACGACCCACCCTGCCAGAAATAGTTTACAAGCTTTCAAATCTATTGGAGGCCTGTGCGAGCATTCCTGATGAGAATTTTGAGGTTTCAACTTCAGTTGAAGGAAGGTGATTTTCCAATGGCAGTGATCACATATGACTCAACCCAAATCAAATCTTTTCAACATCCAACTAAATAAGAGTCCATTGGCTGTTTTATCTTCTCATGCTTTATCTTCGAAGTCCTCACGTTTGAGGAAATGTTCACACATTTGACTGTAATTTTATTGCTGTATATGTAAATTCTTTTGTGCAAGTGTAATTGCTTTTGTTGTATTCTTGGGGAGCTTTTATTACATGGATATCTCTATTATTTTTGGTATTCATAATTTTTTTTGTTTAATTTGTGTGGAGCTATGAATTCCGATTAGCATTGTAGACTCCACTTCATGCTGGACAGTAATGACCTCACCAAAATGATCTAGCTATGCTGGCAATTGTAGCTTTCCTGATTTTATATAACAGATTTGGATGAAGACATAGATCGTATTAGAATTTTAAAAATTTAAATATAATTAACAGCCAACGATTGTGTTTATTTAAACTGAAAGCCTTAACAGCCAACGATTGTGTTTATTCAAGTTGAAAGCCTTATCAGGCCAAAACAGTACTGAATGCCAGTCTTTTGTTCATTGATTCACAGTTTATGAGTTAGCTGAAAGCCTTAACAGCCAACGATTGTGTTTATTCAAGTTGAAAGCCTTATCAGGCCAAAACAGAACTGAATGCCAGTCTTTTGTTCATTGATTCGCAGTTTATGAGTTAGAAGGAAGTTCAGAAACAATATATTTTGAGATCTCAAAGTTCAGGTGCCTTTTCAAGTAAAGAAATAGCCATACCAATTCAACAAATTATAGATAAATGTTATTAATAGGCAGCCCAAAGTATGTTTGAACAGAATTTGCAAAGAAAGTTTATATTTTTGTTTTTAACACTTATTTAGCATATTTACATGATCTATAAATTGTCATGGATATTCCACTAAACAATTAGTTACAACAGATCTGATAAAATAAATGGAAATCTATATATGAAGGTTAGGTTCATTTAGATGCCAGATTAATTAATTATTGAATTTTTGCTTATGCATGCAATATATAAAATGCAGAAAATAAATAACAACAAATACAATTGCACACCAATTACAATAAACACAAAGATTTGCTTTCGGAAATCTTTATAGGACAAAACTCAGTTGGAAGGTGAGGCTGCCCTATTCTTGTTTGTCTTGTATGTAAATAATGTAAGTACAAAGGAGAAGACACTCTAAATGGAGTTACTTGAGACTTGTGGTCTATTAAGCTGCTATAGAACACTAGCCCCCTCTATTATATTCTCTAACTGTCACTCCTAGTTGCTTTGATTTACCATAGAACAAGTTACAATAAAATAGAACGGAAACCCTTTTCCTCTTAGTGACTTGGTTATAACATAGCCTGATAGCCAATCTAGGTTCAAGTTTGACTCATTCAACTCTCACCTAAAGTTACAACCTTGACTCTTCTAGATTCTTCTTCATTCACCACACGTGGCTGACCACTTTTGCATGAGTATGGGGGCTAATGTGGCATCCTCTCAAATCAAGGTGGTCAACATGCAAGTGAGATAAATTGTGCATACAAATTTTGATTGACATGTTTTTTGCACTGTTGGAAAGGTTTCCAAGTGTAAAATAGTGTAGATCTTCTTGTAGATTCATCGCTCATGTAATGTGCTAAAACACAAGACAAGAATCTACTCTACTCTTTAAACAACGGAAACCAATAGATCGATGAAAACAATAATCGACAAAAAGGAAGATAATCAAAGACACATAACACAACTGTTTCTCTAGGAAAAGCCACTACTCAAAACCCTGACTATCTATTGCATTAATCAGAAATCTGAGTGATAATACAAAGCTTGTTCTCACAAAAACAATTCTTGCACAATTAATATCAACTCTTTGCTTCACAAGCTCACTCTAGCCAACACTTAGCCAATTCTGCTGCTTGCCAAGCCCTTATTTCCTTGTACAATTCCTATGAGGATTAACCCATATTTAATTGAGAAATCCTTCCTCCATAACTGCACAATCCAAAACTAGGTCCTTCTTTGATTGCATGCATGATTCGTACAACTTGGATCATCATACAACGGATAGTACATTGTCCCTGCACTCTATTCTCAACTGGGCCTTTCTTTGAACTGACATACATGAGTTTCTCATGAAGGAATCTTTAGTTAGCAAGAGTAACACTGAAGATGCTCCGGTGCACTAACTCACTAGTAGACCTCTACTAGTTCCACAAACAGTTAGAACTAGTTTAACTGTCTATAACTCAGTCAAACTGAGTTATCTAATTACAACTCAAATAAACTCATCCTGAACCCCTTAAATTTAGGGAGAACATATACATGACTACATAAAGACTTCCAACTCGAAATTCCTAATTTAATTAAACTTAATTAACGATTTACAAGTTGTTATGAGAATAGAATTCGATTTTAATTCATAGTTTAATTCAAGGACAAATTAAACTAGAATTTCTTGTTGCCATTTCTCAACACTCCCTCCCAACAAGAAATGGATTATTAGCTACCTCGATCCTATCTCTGTGAAACTCGAATTTACATCTTGACAATGCCTATGTCAAAATGTCAGCATCTTGCTCCTTTGTGGGAATGTAATCCAACAACATAATCCGCCTCAATACACAATCTCGAAGATGATGATATCGGATATCAATATGCTTGGACCGATCACGAAAAACTAGATTTTCAGAGAGTTTGATACAACTCTGATTATTGTAGTAAATCACAGTTGGATCCATCTGTTGACCAAACAAACAAACCTAAATCTTCCTCATCCAAATGGCCTCAAATGCTGCCTGACTTGCAACCATGTACTCTACTTTTGCCCAACTAAGTGCAACCAATCTTTGTTTCCTTTTGTACTAAGATACTGCCGTTGAACTAATACTGAAGATCCCTTCTGATGTGCTCTTCCTGTCGAATGGACTCCCTACCCAATCTGCATCGG
>APFE031626615.1:4001-43531 GCA_000404065.3 Pinus taeda | reverse complement strand
TCCAGTGGGAAATCTCTATGTATATGTGTTTTATGTGTTATACTCTCGCATTTTTATTTTTCCTGTGATTTAGAATTCGTATGCAGGTAATTTATGTACGAGGTTAAAACCTACACACATGTCCACCAATTCTTTTTCTCTAAAGGCTGATGCATTATCTGTGACTCATTTATGTGGACAACCAAATCTGGTGAAAATATTTTATGTCAAAAACTTTATAACCACATGATGATCAGCCTTTCTGGCAGGAATGGCCTCAATCCATTTAGTGAAGTAATCAGTGGCTACTAAGATCCATCTGTGTTGGCCACTGGAATGTGGATTGATTTCTCCAATGAAATCCAAGCCCCACTGTTAAAAAGGGCCACTAGCATGTATAGGCTTTAAGGGCGGGGACTTCAATTGTTGCTTCCCTTCAAATATTTAGCACCTGTCACAAGATTTAACAAATGAAAATACATCATAAAATAAGGTGGGCCAATAGTACCCAGCTCTGAAGATCTTATGAGTTGTAGTTTTCCAATAATGATGTCCTCCACACATGCTGGAATAAAACTATTGCATAACCTCCATTGATTTTTCTTTGTCCAGACATCTTAAAAGCAACCCAGATGGGTCCCTCCAGTTAAGCAGATTTTCATAAATGCAATATTTAGCTGCCCTGTGCTTAACAATTATGGCTTGGCTTGTGCTTAAGCCTAGAGGAAATTCTAACTTCAACAAGAATTTAATTATTGCAAAGTACCAATCACAAGAAACTAGATTCTCTGCCAATGACTGATTTTTCCCTAGTTCAGCTATTTCTTCCGCTGCCTAACCATTTTCTGAAATCATGCTTATAAAATCCATGTCCAGCATTCTGCAAATTTCTTCATCCATTAATCTGGCAAGACCCTGACCTCTGACAAGCTTGGTGGGCTTCAATTCTATATTAAATTCAATTAGCTTTGCAATCCATTTAGCCCTTCTTCCATCAGCATCAGGCTGTGTTAGGACATCTTTTACTAAAGCAGTGGGCACATATGCAATTATCTTGGAATGCAGAATGTAAATTCTGAAAGCTTTCAAAGATTTGATAAGAGCATATGCCTGTTTCTCGATGATATCATACCTCATCTCAGCATCCCTTAAGGTTTTACTAAAAAATGCCACTGGATGCTCTGAGCCTTCTTCATCTGCTTGCAATAAAACTATTGCAAGGGTGTCTTCTGAGGCAAATGAAAATATATGGAACTCCTTGCTGTAATCTGGACTGCTCAAAGTAGGAGCTTCCATAATAGCTTTATTAATGGACTCAAAGGATCTTCTCACTTCATCAGTCCATTTGATTTAAGACCCCTTCTTCAACATGGAGGTAATATGTTTTGCAAGTTCTGCAAAATTTGGGATGAACCTCCTCACAAAGTTTATTTTGCCCGAAAAGGACTAGATATCCTCCTTTGATCTCGAGACAGACAAAGTCTGTATTTCCTTTACTCTTTCTGGGTCAATTCGGACACCTGCAGCGGAAACAATATGTCCTAACAACTTGCCTTCTTCTAAAGCAAATTGTGACTTTTTAGGATTGACTGAAATCCCAAACCTTCTGCACTTCACGAATACTTTCTTCAAATGCTACAAGTGGTCATAATGCCTGCTGGAGTACACTATTATATCATCAAGGTAGATAAGGACAAACTTATCCTTCTCTCCCGCAAATGTTATATCCATAGCTCTTTTAAAGGTGGCTCCAGCATTCATCAGCCCAAAAGGCATCTTGGAATACATAAAAGTGCCCCAAGGAGTGGTGAATGCAGCCTTCTTTTGATCATCTGGATGTACAACAACTTGATTATACCCTGAAAACACATCCAGGAAAGACATCACTTTGGCTCCTGAGACCTTTTGCAGCAAATGCTCCATCTTGGGTAGAGGGTAGTTGTCTTTCTTAGAGCATTTATTTAAGTTTCTAAAATCAACGCAGAGCTTGATTTCTCCACTTTTCTTCCTTACCACTACCAAATTGGCTACCCATTTTGAATATCTGAGAGGGACTATGATTTTGGTAGCCAGTGACTTCTTGATTTCTTTTTCAATTAGAGAAAGGAGCAAAGGATTTATTGGTCTCAGCTTCTGCTTGAAAGGGATGGTGTCTTTCTCTAAAGGAATTTTATGTTGTATGATCTTTTTGTCATATGTTTTCAATTCACTATATTCTTAGGCAAAGACATCAGCAAATTGCTTCATTAAATTGCAATATTCAGAACACTGGGCAGCAGCCAGATTAGTGGATAGATTTATGTATCTTGGTTGCTCTGGACTTCCTATATTGTGCTTATAGACTGCAGACTGGTCTTCTTTTTGGGCAGCCTTATAAGGCACATCGTTCTAGTCGAACAGCTTTTCTAAAGGAACTAGACCCTTAGGTATATGATTGTTGGGCAGTTGGACAATGCTATCTTTACCAATTCTATATCTAAGCTGGGACCAGGGGCTTTCTTCCAAGGCTTCATTCTCTTGGTCAATTTGCATTTTAGATAATTCATCAATGACTTGCAGAAACCTATTCACTTCATCATCATCTTCAAAAACTTTCCAATGCTGGACATTATCAGGCAAGGATGGTTTATATTTCATTTGAACTTCATAAACTAGTCTGGGAGATAGGGGAGGGATAAACATGTTGGAAGACACAGCAAGGGAATCGGCAAGCTAATTTTTGACTCTAGGGATATATGAGATACAGAAATTATCAAAAGAGTCTTTGAGTCTCCATACCTCATCTCTGTATGCTTTCAGCCTTGGGTGCTTTGCTTGAAATGTTCTGTTTACTTGCTAAATGATAAGATCAGCATCTCCAAACACTTTTATGTCCCTGATTTCTCTGCTTTTTGTTGTGTCAAGACCCAATATCAGAGCCTCATACTCTGTTATATTGTTAGTGACTTGGAAGGCCAGTTTAAAAGACAGATGTGTGCTTTCTTGTTTTGGAGATATCAGCACTACCCTTGCTCCTGCAGTCTCCCTAGAACATGCTCCATCAAAGAACATCTCCCAAACCTGACTTCTTTGCTCTTCCTCAGCCTGATTCACTAGTTTCTTGATCTGCATTGAGGCCTTTTGGGATTCTTTTATTTGGAGAATGCATGCTCCAAAATCAATGTTCACAGCATAAATAGGATGATTAGAAGGATTCTTCTCATCACTGATGATGTATGGCAGTTGTGCTTCTCTGTACAATCTCCTGCTTTCCCCTCCAAAAACTGGGACAGTGGCATAAGATAGATCATTCTACAATGTCCCCCCCAGCCTCTTAATCCATCCTCGGGACAGCAGCATGCCAAACTTAGGAGGGACATCTGCCACTTCAATGTCCATCACCATGCTCTTCATGGGCAGCTGAGTTAGGGTAATGGCTAGGTCTTTGATCAATCCTAGGAATTTTACTTTCCTTGAACCAAAACAAAATATATCATGATATGGTCTGGTGATATCAAGGCCCAACTCTTCCATGACAGATTTTGGCATAGGATTGTGGCTAGCCCCGGTGTCTAGCAGGCAATTGTGGAGGATTTTGTCATGAATGGTCAGAGAGACATAAAAAGATGGAGAGTTATCATCAACAGGTTCAGTCATTGGGCTAAGCACAACTGCAGGTTTATCATCTTGCAAATTGACACAGTCAGTGGAGGTTTGGGTGGCTTTCAGCTCAAGAGCTTCAAGGATAGGCTTTCTAAACACTTCACTCTTTACAAGTTCTGACAGACGCATAGATATTTTTAACCTTCGGACTTCTGCTTCAAAGCTGAAAGGGGAAGGGGACTTCTCAAGACCTATTACCTCTTGAGCTGGTGCTTTGAGGATGACTGGATCAGCTGCTGGTCTTTTCTATCTGATATTCTATTGCTCTATGGGGACAACAGCTTTTTGGGCAGGGTTCTCCTTGACATTGTTTGCTTTTGACCTCAGATTGTATCTTTGTTGTTCACCAGTCTGCAGAACAGCTTCTCTATCCCATTTTTGACTAGTTTGGTCCTGCAGCAATGATTCTTCGTAAGCAGCCAATGTCAAAAAGGCAGCATTGCCTTTGTCTTCCATGCAATGAATTCCATCATCTTCTTCTAACTGCTCCTCCTCCATGACTACATTCTGGAAAGGAGCTTTAACCTTTTGTTCTTCATTAGCTTCTTTACCCCTCTGAATAATTTGCAACTGTTCATTTGCTCTTCTAAATGGATTTGGATTTCTTGGAGCAAATGTGTTTTGAAGCCTTGTCTTTCCTGAGTTCTGCTCAACCTTCAGCTTGGATATCTCAACAGCCAATGACTCTATCATTCTATTCATCTTGTCTAACTTGGGTTCTGATGATGAAGCAGAGGAAGAAGAAGCCTCACCTCTCTGCCTCCTTCTATCAGCATGACTTTTGAGCTTTTTCTACAACCATAATGTTAGATTCCATCTCTAAAGCTCCATCTTGCATATCAGCTAGAGTGGCACATCTTCTTTCTCTCAACAACAAGCAGAAATCAGAGTCAAAAGCATTGGCATAAGTGAGTTTGGCAGAGGTGGGGGTAGGCTTTACTTCAGTTGGTATCTTATTATACATATGGTTGAATCTCTTATTGAAGTCAAGTAATGATTCCCCATTTTCCCTCTTCAGGTTACCAAACTCAGTATGGTAATATAGCAAGTCTTTTTTATCTCCCCAGTGCTTCAAAAATGCATCATTGAATGCTTCAATATATGTTATAGACCTAGGGGCCAGTTCTCTAAACCATTTTCTAGCCTCTCCATCAAGGCTTTGGACAAAAACTCTCATCCACACATCATCCTCACTTATATCCAGGTTGTCAGCATAAATATAAAAAGTCTCAACGTGTTCTTCAGCTGTTACTCCTCTGTACCAGTGAATTTAGGCATATATTTATGGTATTCTCCTACAGGCATGGCATTCAAAGGAACAGGAAAAACTAAGGGCCCATATCTAGCAGCTATTATTATTTCCATCTTAGTAGGTGCTTGTTGCCCTGCCATGACTGGGGTAGGTGGAAGGATACTGGCAGATTGAATGGTGGGGAACAATGAAATGGATAACAGAGACAAGGGAATATGATGGGCTGAATGGGAGACTTTCTTTGGACTAAGATCCAAAGGGGAAATCAATGAACATGGAGCTTTATGAATCTCTGAGGGTATTTCTACACTAACAATGCTAGGGTCTATATCTTCAAAATGCACATTCTCAGCTATAATCTTCTCCTGTAGAGACACATAAGATTTCCTAGGCTTACCTGATCCTGATGCTCCTTTATGTGATGTTTTCTTCTGCTTAACAATCTTCTCAGGGGTAGGCACTCAGTCAGCTGGTGATTTCTGAGGATTTCTCCGAGTATGCCTCACAAACTGAGCCAGAACTGTAATGTGGAGTCGCCACTAGGTTGATCCTCTAGTAGAGTCGCCAGATAGATTATTACAACCAGAAACGTGTCCAAACTTTGTCTATCATCAAAGCTGGAACTGTGACGTTCTCCCAGGGAAGCTAAGCTTCAATCTCCTCTCCCCGACAACAGCGCCAATTAATGTTAACTCCCCAAGAAACTCTCCTAGGTTGTATCTTGGAGATGCTCGGGAACATTACAAACTCAACATGATGTTGGAAATGGAAGAATGGAAGGAATGATGCTTGTTCAATCCAGATAAGCACTCCTACTTTGCTTGACTCCAGACATGCGTGAACACCCCCAGACTACAAGGCTTTAGACCACCAATTACTCACAGTTTAAGGATTGGGTGAATACGGAGAATACTAACCACACCAGCAGATGCATAGGAACCTGTGATGGCTGGCTACAACCAGTAAAAAGGTCTGGAAATCTAATTCCCTAATGTACAGACGGGATGACATCTCTCTGTCATTAGGTGAAAAGAAACTTGAATAACACATTCACTGATACGTGCAAGACTTTAACACAGAGGTAGGATGACAGCTCCTCAAATGCTAAATATCAAGAGTTCAGGAAAATTGTATAACAGGCACAGCCTAGAACAGAATAGAAATGGAAAGTGAGCAATTAACAGCAAAAGAAGATTTTATTAGCTGAAAATGAAGACGAGACGTTGCAAGTATCAAAGCAGTTACAGTCCCCAAAAGATGAACCTTACATTAAAAAAACAACCATTAACCCTTATTACATCTTGTTTTTTGGTATATATAGAGTTTGAATACAAAGGCGTTTAGCCATTCTAAGTATGGAGGGGTCATAATTGACCACCAACCGCTTTAACTGCTTGGCAGGGCTTCTGAGTGCAATTTTCCTGCTTTAATGAATAAATTTGGTCTTCTCAGGTGCTATGTTATCCTTTGAGGTGGCTAGAGTGTCGTAAAGGGTAAAATTCCATAACTGCTAAATGTATTTATCTGCTCGAGGTTCATCTTTTTCCTCCTCGGGTACACAGTGAGTTGAATGTGGTGGTTGAAGAGGAAATGCACCAGGCACTGATAGACGGTAGTCTTCGTCCTTTGGGTGCACGAGACGATCAGGGCGAGAGGACTGCGTGGCGGACATATGAGCAGGACGGAGGATGGATATCAGTCGTTGGATCAAATGAACAGCTGGTGAAGATCTCTCAGTGGGAGGTATAGGGAGAAAAACAATCGTGAGCCGTTGGATCTCGGGTGGACAGATCCAACGATGATTGGGC
This sequence comes from Pinus taeda, assembly GCA_000404065.3. Taxonomy (NCBI): domain Eukaryota; kingdom Viridiplantae; phylum Streptophyta; class Pinopsida; order Pinales; family Pinaceae; genus Pinus; species Pinus taeda. The sequence goes on along the minus strand of APFE031626615.1, from coordinate 36,850 downwards.
GAAGGAGATGTGCGGAGTTTAACGAGCGGGGACGGAGAATGGGTGGTAAGCGGTATTGCCTGCACCGACATTGGGGGTTAGGCGCTAATCGTACGAGCGTGCGCAATCCCATTCAGACAATGACGCATGGCAGCGCGGCGCGGGCGAAACCACTTTTGATTGTGAATTATCGTCCGGGCGGTTTGAAGGCGCAGGGGGTGTGACTATCGTCCGATCGCGGTGGAGATGATCGGACAAAGTGGATACAAACGGGCAAGTTGTTCATTGAACGCAGCAGGGACCGTTAGATCAGGGTGCGGCGATCAACGGCTGTGACTACGGGCGAAAGTGTTATGAAGGTGCCCGATCATGTGAACACGGTTATATGATGGTTTAAGCTCTGCGCTTGGGGGCCTGAGGGATCATGGGCTTATCATGTGAAAACGGAGGTAGCGAGGCTTATGAGATTGTAAGCGGAGTGAAGTAAAATGAGAAGGATGGTTGATGTGAGTCCTCTTTGAGCAGAAACAACGCGGCCAAGCCTGTATTTGACCTTCAAAATGTCCAAGTATGTAGCAGAGTTAACAAAGACTTTTGGCTAATTCCAATCATATAAGTAAAGCTTCATATTCTGCTACATTGTTTGTAACATCAAATTCTAACTTATAGGATTGAGTTATGTTCTCTCTATTTGGTGAAATAAGTACAATACCAGCTCCAACTCCTTTTGAAAAAAAGCCATCAAAGTATAGTTTCCATATATCAGTTTTGACAGTCTCAGGTTTATCCACAATATATTCAATGCTAAGCTGAGTGTATTATAAGTTATCTGATGATAGTGTGAAACATCCAAAATCTTGGTCAACTACATAAATTGAATGATTTCTTGCTTGATCAGCTCTACAAATAGTATTAATGAGTCTAACCTCCCTGTATAATCTCAGTTGTTGACCTCCGTATATAGGAATAGTAGCATAAAACATGTCCATTTGCAGACTTCCTCCTAATTCGGCACAACATGATCTAGATAATAACATGCCAAATTTAAGAGGAATATATGTAACTACAATATCTAATCCTACACTCTTAACAGGGATTTGTGCTAGAGTGGCAACTAAGTCTTTTATAATTCCAAGACATGGTACCTTCTTTGATTCAAAAGTATATAGATCATGATAAGGTCTAGTGACATGTAATTGAAGTTGATCCATGATCACTTTAGGCATCAAATTATGGGAAGCCTGAGAATCTAAATACAGTTGTATAACATGTTAGCGCTCAAATCTACCTTAGGCTGAAATAAGGTAAAACTCAAGGCTACATCAAACCATGCTCAGCCTCGTAGCTAGCCCTATGAGGACAGGAGAGGGCTCTCTCCGGGTCAATCTCAACAAAAGGTAATCAATGAGGCTCGAGCTGACTAAATTGGTAATTAATTTTAGGCTAGGTATGAAGTATAAGGAGTTTGAAATTGATTTTTTGGAGTTTTGTTGAATCTAAGGGAAAGGCAGATTTGGCTGCGGGGATGAGACACAGTTTTTGCAGAGGTCTACTTGGGGCAAGGTAGGCGATTGTTTTGATGCTTTTAAAGAGAATGAATGGCTAGATCTGACTAGTGAGAAGTTAAGGAGAGCAAGAAACTTTCAAGGATTCTCCATAAACAGATGAAAACATGGAAAATCAAACAAACTTAAAGGCAGAGCATAACAAATTATGGATTCTACCTTAACACTTCATTTGTTCAATTGCAGAAGATAAGAAAAGGAAAATGATACACATAAACAACTTACAAATACTAAAATAAGCACACCATAAACACATAAAGCCACATGAATCCCAAACAGTGTTGCAAAACCCTGGTCTTTCCATTGCCAAAAATGCAGAGAAAATATGTACAATAGAGTGTCAAGCTTTTCCCAAGAGTCCAACCCTGAAAATGACTTAGAAAATACATAATATAGGCAAGCCAACCCATTCCCTTGCCTCTAGGGGTCGAGCTCATCATCCTAGGAGCTGTTTCAACCAACTCTAAACAAAGCACTACAATCTAGGCACTCAAAACAACTTGCCTCTATAAGGAAGGAAACCAATTCATTCATTCAATTTTCACTCTTTGGTGAATGAATATTCTAGAACAAGTAACTAAGTGTCAAAATTACATCATGTTTAATCAATTACATCAGGAGAAGTCAAAAATTATATCACAAATCAAAACTAGTCAAACTGGTTGAATTTCTGAGCTGAAAGATGAAAATTTGGCAAAAAATCCCTATGCGCCGCGCGCCCTTTCAACCTGCTTTTAAGAGGCTTCCCGACATCCAAATCAAGCTCACAATAGCTGGTTGGAAAGCCTTGGATGTCTGCTATCCATCCCAAGTGTAATTTTTCAATTTGGAGCTAATTTTCCCCCTCAAAATGTCATTCTCCCGGAAGTACTTCTTGCTGGAGCAAAACGTGCCAGAAAGGTGATTTTCATGGTGTTTTTGGGCCTTTTGATCACCCAGAACTTGATGAAATGCTTTGGAAATAGCTGAGCATGCATAATTTACCATGACAAACCCAAAAATGTAAAGTTTTCCTCCAGCAAGTGTCCCAATCATAAGCGCGTGCGTCAACGCGCTATGCGTTGAGACAAAAAACCTGTTTTTAGGACAAAATTTGCAAAATGACAAAAACTTCTCCGAATTTGCTCAAATTCGGAGTGAAGACCCTCCATCATGTATTGTGCCCCGCCAATGAAGCCTCGGCCAAAATTGGAGTGGATCGGGCCTTTTTCGCCGTTTTAGTGCTTTGCTCAATCGCCTCTTTAGAATCTTCATTTTTGCTTTGCAGACATGCATACGAGCCCAATAATGAGTTTTCATATGACGAAGCATGTCTTTGTCTTTGTTTTCCTTTGCCAATAATTTCTCCAGATGATTGTTAACACGGATGAGCATAGACTCTCGATCAATTGGTGCCATATCACCGAGTCTCTTTCGGGCCAATTCTCGATCCTCGTGGATTTGCCGCAGCTCATAAAGTGTATGTTCATCCTCTAGCTATTTGTTACGCTGCTCCAAGTAGTTTATCACCCATTTTGCCATCAACAATTTCTTTCTCAGTGAGTCATTCTCAGCCTTTTTCTCCCGGATGATCTCCTTTAGCTCCGAACTAGGAGAGCTCACATCAACATCAATGATAGTGAAATCCATGTCTCGGCCTCCTGAAGGACCCTCATCATGCATAGGCCTCTTGCCCTGTACTGGATCTGTACCTGTGCTGAAAAAGAAGGCGAGACCCCTTCCACATGATGTGGAGATAATACTCGCTCTGTTAATGGAGTCAACGAGACCCCTTCCACCCCGGGTGGAGATAGTACTCGTCGTGTAGATGCAAATAAGGCCTTGTGGCCTCGCTGGTATGTCACATACGGTGGAGAACTTATATGCTCGGTCTCAAGAATGTCTGGCTGGTGTGAAGGTGCTCCCTCATCATGAACTATCTCGAGAAGCGGCTGTGGCGCTGAGAAGAAGTCACGGGAGATGAAATCCTCCCAAGCAATTCCCTGCTGTGTCAACTGATGTATCACTATGATCTTGATCAGCGCGTAATGATATATACTTCTATGCTGTTGTGCTGGGGTCTTCCTTTGTACTAAAGCCACCATCCTCTCTACATTGCGACACATGAAGTACGGAATGTTCATCATATGTACCCTCGTGAAATGCATCAACAAACGGACATAGTATGCATAGAGACGCAAGAATCTGCCCTCGCAACTGAAATACCGAATGATGAGTTTCATCAATGGTGCAAACTCATCCCTCAGGAATCTGAAAGGAAAAACTATGCTCAAGTGTCTCATATACCCAGGTTTGATGTATGGCTCATAGTAGAATTTGTCTAATTGCTGGCGTTTGTTCCATTCCTCTCCTACATTTGGTATCCCGGTGGCCTGAGCAATAGTCTCCGGTGACAAGGTGAAATTTACTCCGGCGAGGTTTACATGGCCATCATGTAAATGTAGAAAAAATAAATGAACTAGTTCACGATGATGCTGGGTTTGTGAGATCATCTCACAGTATTGGAAACATGATCAACATTGAAAACAATCCATTGCAAGTGGGAAGGCCTACAATTGAGCCAAAGAAGTAGGCTCCTCCCTGACATGCTGACCACCTTTGCCACTTTTGTGATACCTCCGTGGCACAATAACCTCCGGTGTAGAATCACTGTCATACTCTTGCTCATAGACTGAATCCATCTCTGACATGACTTTAAAAACAAGATAGCCGGAATATATATGCTGATATATAAAACTGTGTGTACAATTGAATGCAAACTTCTCTTTGCTCTAACAATGCTGTGACCAAGGGGAAACAAATGCACAAGGGAATATTAGGAAAGGGAAAACATTAGGGAATTAGGGACTTTGGAAATAAAATGTAATAAGGGAAGGAAGGGGAAATGTAAATATTGGATTTGGGGTTTTGGGATATTAGGTAGGATTAATGTGTTTTTAATAGAGGTAGCGGGCTAGGATTTCAAGGATTGAAGTGTAGGATTAATGAGGGAATTAATGGGGAAGTATGATGGGTGAATTTGGGAATGAGGGACAAAAGGAAATGGGGAAAAATACAACCTTGGTTACACACTGTTTTCAAACCCTACAATATTTTTCATATTGACAAAAAGAGTGCTTTCCAACTTGGATCTCCACGACAAACATTCACGGACCCATCACATTCACCATTAAAAACCAAGCAAAGGTAATGGAAGCGAGCCTACCTGACAATTTTGTGTGAAGAGGAGGCAATTTGCTGAAATTTCAAACTGGTTTCGGGCTCCTTGCCCAGTGCGCCGCACGCTTGTAAATTAACACTGGTGCTTTGTGCCAAGTGCGCCGCGCGCAACCAATGCATCGTGCGCCTAACCCAGTGCGTCGCGCGCCTGAAAATTGCTCCGACCTCCACTCAAACTCACAAATTTGCCTTGGAATGATTTTCTCCACTCTAGGCATGTGCAATGATTTGCAAATGTATTGAAATATCTTTATAAAGCCTCCACTTTGATTTTTGCTTGGTCCATAACCCACTTTGTAATGTTTTGTCTTTGACACTTTTTCAGGATTAATAGACTTCTGAATTTTTGGTTTCCTCCTTAAATTTGGTTGAAATAATGATTTTCTTTGACAATTTTTTGCAGGGATAGCTGTGATATAATCTGGCAAAGGAGACCAAGGTTGCGCCTGGACAATTCGAGAACTGAAATTTTTGAAAATTTATTATAAAAATGAGATGACGACTTATCTTCAAAATAGAGTTTTGAAGAGAAGTCATAATCTATCAGTATAATGATAAAAATCATTAAGGTAACCACCTATCGAGGACATCCCTCTATCCTGTTGGCTTTCTTAGACTTTGCAAAACCAAATTGACTTAACCCTAGACCTAATGACCGAGAACACTTGTCATGACCTAGAAATTCGACCTCTTGATTTTTATGAATAGACCTGAACCAGCAGTGCCAAACACGATGGGAATGAGTGACACAAACCATTCTGTCAGATTTATGGCATGCCTAATGAAATGCAACTGATCAAAACTGATGGGACACCTAAACATGAAATGCAAAAAAGAGTTTTGATCTTTGACGGAGGGATAACTAGACCAACTCTAACAGTGTGGATCAACAAATTTTAAAATTTTTGTAAAAAATTTATTTTACAATTGAAAAAATCTTCCACGCTAGTAAATATAGTTCTATTAGCCATTTATTCGTTGAATGAACGTGTAATCAAGACATTGTTCAAGTGCTTGATATCATATTAAAAAATTAATTAAGGCTTCATCCTGCAGTTAAAAAATTATCCCCTCCTGGTAAACGTATCTATTTTATGTAGTTACTCTGTGAATTGATGCATGCACATATCAACTTGTGTTAGCGTAGATTAAAAAATATTAAAAGGTTAATTAAGGATTAATACTATGATTAACATACATATTTCATATATTAATGGAAATTAATACTAAAATCATAAATTTTTGTACCAGAGTAATGGTGAAATGGTCATAAATTTTGGGATTAAGCAAATGAAAGCTTCTTGACTTTGGCTAATAATTCTTGTTTCTTCACAGTGCAGAATTTTCACATTTCTTTGTTCGTCTTATATAGTTCTCACATTGTTACAATGTTTACACCAAATAAATTGAAATATAGGCTAAACATATTTTACCGTTACTATTGTGTTTTGAGAAATAGTGGCAATAAGGATAAACTGTAATAGATTCCTCTCATCCAAACATAGTCTACATCCAAGTGAATGAGAGAACATAAACCAACACGATATGGACCCTCACTTACAATCTATAAGTGATATGAAGATGAACTTAAGTATTCTTGTTTTAGCATTGGAGGTACAAGCAAGGTACAATATACATTAATAAATAATCCCCTAATATTTACAAGACCAAGGGATAAAGTTCAATGCATAAAAAAATGAAACAAGAAGTCCAACTAACATCCTTGCGAACTGCATATATTGTTTTTGTACTCTTTATGGCAAGAAAATATATGGTACTCTTTCTCTTATATCCTCATTTATTATCTTGTTTTGAATGAGGATGACAGAGAAGCTAAGAGGCATTGGTAATGCCATATAAAAGAAGGTAATTGATTGTTATTATAGTTGATTCAATAATCAATGCCATTAGCCATTAAAGGTAACAAATTAGGGAATGGGGTGACAACAACGCTGAGATATATTTCAAGGAACATGTAAGTATGTGTAAAGTAAAGGAATCAATTTCATATTTTTGTTTACTTTGATTGTATACATATGAGAAGAAGTTTCTGAAGGAAGATAATCATTGTGATTGCCTCAAGAGCATTGTCTTAAAATCTATCTGGGAATACTTCTCTCTTATACACTGTTTATTTAGTGAAAATTACATTGAATTTAATAAAGCATCAATTGTAATTTCTTTAAATTTTGTTAATTATGGCCTTTGTTTTGATTTCATGTAATGTAGTTATTGTTTTCTATTTTTGCTATATGAATTTATGTCATTATTGAAATTTGAAATGATTATAAAATACAATAATTATGAATTAGTTGTACTTTTTCCATTGCAATTATTTTGATGACTATTCAAAGAAATATGATTAATGCAACATGTAGATTTATCATGCATATTCAGTCTTGGAAATAGATAAATGATAAAACAAGTTTAGCTTAGTTATCGCAAATGTTTGTTTAAGAGCTGACTCTATTGCTTGGAAATAAAAAACAAGATATCAATTTAATTATAACTGTATAGGTTGATGTCAATATTGAGAAATTTCTATTTTTGTTTAGTAATGCTATCCTTCAAGATAAATGGATGAATGATTCTATCAATAATTTTCTAGTGTTGCAATTGTGGGAAATGATCCATTACATTTGACTCAAATCGATGTGGGCTTAATATTGAATAATAAACATCCATGACTAGGAGAACACATGATTGGTTCTTCCTCTACGTGGGCTAATATATTTTCTCCATAGCTAACATGTGGCATATCAGTCATTCATGTGTGTGAAAGAAAGTGTGTGTTCTTTTTTATTTACATGCATTCCCCCACATAAATTTTCTCGCACACCAATGAAATCATACAACATATTTTATCAAAATAATTATATATCATTCGGAAAACCGAATTTAAGTCCTTAGCTAATATGTGCTTGGAAATTACAATAAAACATGCTCGTAGAATGAGAAATATCCATGAAAATTAATGTGAAAATTAACATTTAGAAGTGTTGTGTAGGATGGAGGTGTGCGGAACAAGTGTTTGGAGGGGAAATATGTTGAAAAATAATAAAAAAAGTACACATTCAATTTAACCTTTTATTTCATTTACCCAAGCTTGTGATGTCCATAAAATCTGAGATGCCTATATACTATTATCAAGGATGAGTTAATAGTAGATATATCAATAATGCATGCTTAGATATTCATGTTATCTTCTCACACACCCATTCTCTTGTACATACCCTATATTCTACACATCCTTTGCTCTGCATAGTCAAATGTGTAAAATTTTGAAATGAACAAATACGTTAAAATATTATAGAAACTTTTGATTTCTCAATTATTTGGATAGTTTTTTATTTTAAAGTATTTTATTCCCTTCACACACCAATTCTACTATATATACATACTTTTCTAAACATTTTTTTTAACACACATTCTCAACACTTATTACAATTCAATTTGTTAACAACATGACTCATCAATTTACCTTAAAGAGAAACAAAGTGGGTAATAATCAAATTGCCAAGGGTTCATGGTGGAATTGTGTCATAGTGTAGAGTTTTAGGGAGGTAGCGAAATTAGAATTGTAGTCCTCCAAAATATACAAGAACTGTCGATGTTTACAAATCAAGCTAATGTCGCTAGATTGAGGATCTTTGCAAGTCAATCAATACAATTATTGTAGCCATTGTCAGAGACCTTAGAGATACTAATCATATAAAAAAAATTCCTATTTTAGTTTTGTTTTTTGCAATATTTGAGAAATACTTAAATTGAATTATAATTTTTTTTTTGTTTTATGAAAAGATGAGAAAAATGAACTTTTTCAACCAGAGTAAAACAAACACTAAATTATTGACAATGTTCATAGACATAGGGTATATCCCACAAATTAAAAAGAAGTAAATAGATACATGTTACATGTGAAAATTAAACATTATTCAATCAGTAAGTATGATAAGATGCTATTCTATTTTTTGTGAAAGGGCATGAAGAGAAACATGCATCAACCCTCTTCCATATTCCCAGTCCGATAATGACGTAAGGTGGAATTCTTTTATGGTCCAGTTTCATATGGTTGTTATTTTGTATTCCATTGTTTTAGTTAGGTCTTTTGACCATTGTCTGTGTTTATTGGGTGCTATATAGATTTATGTCTTTTAGTTCATGTCTCGGTATGATAGGTGCAACCTATGTAGGCAATTCAAGGACACTGGATTTATACCCTTGTATCTTTGTTCTAGCTACCTTCTTGGGATTATGTGTATGATTTGTTGAAGTTTGTGACTATTCGTTTAGGTAGTTTAATTTGGGACCATGTCATGTTTCATTGCACTATAATACCGTGTGGATTTTTGGTTGTTCTATGGTGGTTTGGTATCTTGTTTGACATGGATGATTATGTTAGTTTAGCCCATCCATACCATCCTTATATTTGAGTCTTAATATTTCCTGGTAAAATACAATATGCCATGTCGGCGAGGTAGAGTAAGGTGTGGGGTTGTTGAGTGAAGGGAGTGAAGTAAATGTCACCTGGAAAAAATTAGCTAGGTAAGGTTATAGACATGAACCCTGTTAGTACAACTAATTTTAATGATCCTACTTCTAATCAACCAAAAAATGGAAATCAACTTTGAATATTAAGTTGCTTCTCAAATATCTCTAAGAAATAGACATGATGACCAAAATATGACAATCACATTCATAAATGATCTCTAATGCAACTGGTGGCACATGCGAGACAGAATAGTGGGTCTACAAAGAGGTCATTGGTGCCTTCATGAAAAACTAGACTGCTTTGAAGGCGGATTAGCTCACATGTAGAAACATGTACTCTGCAACACTCTCATCCCACATTTGCCCAAGTAACCGGCCAATCGGGGTAAATATGCAATGAGAGGCCACTATAATGGGATTAAACCTCATAAGTCACCTTAAGGAACTAGAATTTATGGAAACATAACATATAGATCTTCCACATCAACCACAAAACTCCCAGGAGCCATCCCAACTACTCAGGTAGCTAGCCCTTGGGTCCCACTGAGTTTTTAGACCATTAACCCTTGAACACTCTCTATTTATGCATAAGGGTGTGTTTGGGAGGTCTGAGACCCTCCCACAGCATGGATATGCATCCATCTAGGGAATTTTCTCCTCATACCTTTGCTTGTGACTCCGGGATTTGTGCAACATTTTTAGGCCAAGAGCACAAGTCACTACCCAAAACTCAATGAAAATTTGAGAACTAAAAGATAAGAACATAATAATTATGTAAATGAAATTTCTTTAAAAAGGGCTTAATTAGACCTCCAATAGCCATGACAGGCATATCATCAAACATGTCACAAATATGTAATCTACAGGTTTAAACAACATATTTGATGATAGAGGTCTCATAGTTATCTGAGAATGACTAAGAAGCATTGTTATGTTGTATCATTAGCTACATTATCATCTATTAGGTCATAGATACAATATTCATTCATTTACAAATAAAAAATTAGGAGAGCCACACATCATCACTGTCACAATACATGCATATATCAAACATAATAACAACATAGATATCAAAGATACATAAACCATAGAATCCACATATAAAATAGTACATTTAAACATAAGATACCAAGGAAAGAGCCTCTTATTAATCAATTCAAAATCCAACCCGGTATGGGACTACCATGTTCCATCTGACCATAGATTGTCTGAGGTATATCTCTCTTCAGACAATCACCCCCATGCCATATTATAATCATGAATGTGGGACTCAAACCAAAAGAACCAACTAGGGAATATCGAGGCTAAACCACCTCACCCTCATCAATAAAAACTAGGATTTTGTGCAATCCACACGAGATCACAAGGCCACCATACTAAAAATGTAATAGTAGGCTTCACCATGGTATCCACTAGATCACTAAGCCAAAAAAATCCTGGATTCCATCGGATTTCTCCACCTATAGAGTGAGGAATTTTCCTGTCTCCTAGTCTCTTAGGCTTTACTACATTCCACAATCTCATCTAGGCATTAATAGGCCCTAAATCGAGACTCTGACCTCTTGTCTTTTCCATATATACCATCATTCACCAGAAATGATTCCTAGGCCTAATCAAGGGAAACCACCTGTAATATTATCATATATCCTTCCATTAACCCATCAAGGATTCCTAGGCTTGCCAAGGCACACAATACCTAGATTTACCGCAATCCACAGTCTAGTTCAGGGTTCACTAGGCTAGTGGCTTTACCATAATCCACAGTTTGGTTCAGGGATCACTAGTCCATGTCTTCTTTCTTTCAGAGATCCACCCATAAGAGCTTCACTCAGTGAACTTCTAACCTATCACGTGCGTTCATGGAATATTAAATAATACCCTTAGTTTGACTACATATTGGAAAATGCCCTTTAAAATAACATTATTTAAGCCCCTACCAATATGAGCCCAATACACCTTTGTAAGCAATTTAAAAAACCACTACTTACACTAGATATTGTAGGTATCCATTTTTTCATCAACATTTTTTATACCCCTTTATATTTTTTCATTAACTTTCAGCTCCATTTTTTATACCAAGTAATATAAAGATTATTTTCTCCCTATATATCCCCCAATATATTATGCCATTTTTGCCTCAATATATATCCCCCAATATGAACCCACGTGGTATGGTATTTCTCCCCTAGTAAAGCCCCCATGGATCTACCTCACTCAACTTTGAATTCATCTGGAAATCCATCTCAACACAAACATGGGAACCCCCTCACACCATGGCTATCTGGAAATGGCAATGCTAGGTAGAAAGCATTGTCACACTTAGAAAAAACCATGCAAGAACCACATGCAATACCATCCGTGCCAGATCTAACAAGGAAAACACATGCAAATCGATACCTATAGAGAATCCTTTTATAGCGGCTTGATCCTTCTCTTCCTTGCTTGCTCCTTTCCTTCTCTTGTCTTCTTTGCCTTTCTTGATCCAATGTTGAGCAAAATCGTGAGCAAAAAAATTCCAACTCATCTTCAGAAGCCTTTTTATCAATGAGGCCTCTATTTTCTACAATTTCCATTATTTTCCTTCATTTTCCTCCTCACATGCAACATGCGACCTTTCACCTCCATTTTCTCCTAATTTTCGTTATTTTCATAAATAAAATTTCAAATAATGCCTCTTTTCCTTTGCAAAGTCTTTTCCATTGCCTTTATTGATTTCCTTAGCCATAATGAACCAAAATGAACACCCACTAGGATGTTTTTCCCGCCATTCAACTTGGAATAGATGTTCCATGACCATGGTTATTATTTTTCCTTTATTAAATTTTGTTACATGGAATTTTCCCCAGGCCTGTTACAAAACCCTCCACCTTGGGGCACATGCTCCTTGTTGTTCAATGACACCTACAACCAGAAAGACTGCTGCCAACAAAAACATACTTCCTATGGAGCTTTATAACATAACTCGTTGCAATATTTAATATGGCCACTCTTGAAACATGACAAACATACCATTTACTTGAGCTTTATATCACAACTCATTATGATATTTATAATAATAATCACATACACACTTATACACATTTGCTTCAACCAACAAATAATCACATTGCCTATGAAGCTTTATAAATCTAGCTTGATACAATATTTACAATAATATACACATATACACATAAGCACATTTAGTCATCCAACAAATAAAAGGATACAATGCACGTATCAATCAACAAGGGAATTCAAAGGCTCACACCTCCACCCTCAAAAGTAGTATCATGATTCCAAAGTCCACTTTCCAAGTCAAACCTACATACAATTTCCACCGTTGCAATCTTAGACCACTTTTCCTCTCAATGATCAATTACCGACTCAGTATTCGAGGGTGCACTCCCAATGTGAATTTGATTCCATATGGAAAGGCTAATGACCAAAAAAATATATCCTTGACCTTGCATACTTTGCTACATAGCCCCTCAGGAAATTCGGTGACCCCCCTTCCATGCGGTCACTCACCTTCCAAGTTCCCTGGCATCCCATATCTCGGGCGACCAATCCCTTGGAAAGGATTCTATGCATCAGAAGGTCAAATAATAAAGGCATATACTTGCCTCAAAACCATCATACCGGTCATGGCATGCTCATGGAAATCAATAGACACTATTGGGTACCAGTTTCTGATAATGACCCTTCTCATGAAGTGCTTTACCAACATATTACTACCCATTCCAATTCCTTTCATTGTTGCTCCTAATTCTCAAAGTCTCTTTCAACCATCCAACCGAGGCATTTTTTTGCTTCTTATACCAATCACATAATTTACATTAGATTCAAAATAAATTGAAATAACTTCAAATCACACCTCATTGGTAGCTCATCAATAAGGTACACTTGCAATCATTTTCACTTCCTGTCACAACAAGTCAAACTAACATCTTTGACCAAATCATCATGTATAAACATATCCCATCACGTTAGCTCAAAACACAACCAGCATAGATCAAAATCATAATTCACATGTAACAATCATAAACCAAAATCATAGATCATATGTAATCATCATAGACTATAATCATAAATCACATGCATAATAAATCTGAAACAAAATATTGACACTTATCCTTCATCGATCCTTACTTCTTCCTCTGTCTTTATTCCATACGCACATCGGATTGGTTTCCACACATGGAAAACACCCATTTCTTCTATTCAACCATGTACACATACACAGTGTAAATCATAGATATATAACCACACATGACATACAATGCCTTGCAATACATGGACCTACACCTGATATACCACACATACACCTACATCGAGTGTACAAAGCAACACAATACATACTCCTACATCTGGTGTACACCACAACACAATACATACACCTACACCCAGTGTACAATGCAACAGAAATACGTACACAAAGTACAACACAATGAATACATGTGTCACAATACCTTGACTACACAACGTGCATACATAGTACCGCATCCTGTGACACAACATGCATGACATGCACACAATACCACATGTACATTAGTACCATTCGTACATGTAAACAGTATCACCTATACACTGCACTACCTGCACAACATTTGCACATCATCACATGTACATGACACCACCTGCACAACGTGTACAGAACACCACATGTACACTGCACCATCTGTACAATGTCTACACAATGCCACATGTACACAACACCACATGCACAACATGTACATGACAACACATGTACATAGCACCACATGCATGACATGCACACAACAACACATGTACAACATGTACACAGCATCACATGCACAAAGAAACACATGTATAATCATGCACGCAACACCATATGTACATAGCACTGCATATAAAACATGTATATAATATCATGTGTACACAACACCGAATATCGAACAAGCACATAGTACCATATCCACACAACACCGCATATCCAACATACACACAATACAATATGTACACAACATCGCATATCCAACATGTGCATAGTACCATCTATACCCAACATTACATATGAAATATTCACACAATACTACATGTACCACCTTGTACATAACATTTCATAAACAACATGTACTCACACTATATATACACAATGTTGCATGCGTACAAAATCACAAATGCAACATGTACAACATATGCAAAACAATAGTACCACACATCTGAAACCACACTACCGCTACCAAGAAACCTTTCTTCCAATGTCTAGCATGTCAGAGATCATAGTGCTTTCATTCCGCAGATGTATGTCTTAGAATTACTTGTCCATAACATAAAAATAGACATAGTATAATCACATAATATCAATTCATATCCACGTGATACTAACGTCAAAGATCTACCATGCTACTCTTCCCGCTTGATTCCTCATGAACCGGGAACCTCTTCATGTCATTCACCTACATAAGCAATCATTCCTCCACAAGAATGATTCCTAATGACCCGGTCAGAAACAAATGTAGATACATACATATATAAATATAAATATTATAATTAAGCAATCATGATCCGTGATGACCCTGTCAAACATTACATACATAGATACATATATGTATACATATATAGACATCAACATAATCATGGCCACATCATAATTACCAGATATCATAAGGTCAAAGTTAAGAGAACTCTCTTTATCCATGTACAATGTGCACAACATTTAGAATAATCATTCCCAATGTAGCTAAGGAATCATATGCCTCACATCCATTTAATTTACCATTCCTGTTAGTTTTCTCATTATTGTCATTCCACCATCCATTTACACTAATGGACCCAACCAACTTATTTGATTTTCATACTCTTACATTTAGCTAGCCTTATACATGCACCAACTTCATATAAGTCTTTCATTACCTGTTGGGTTGCACACATCTCTCCTAGAGTTCCATCAACTTTCTTCCTTCCCAACCAATTCCTAAGACTCAAAACATAAAAGGAAAGACAAGAAACAAACAAAAAGAAAACCATTAAAACCAATAACAATACAACACCACAAACAAAGTGAAAAATCATTTCACCACACATAAAAATGATACAATCAAGAACAACCAAATCACAAAATACCAAAAGAACAAGACTAGAAATAACCATCATGACTCCATCCCCATAGTTCCCAATGCCTCCAAGGAAAAACTCAACCCAACCCTTCTTTAATATTTCATGGAAATCTCTTTTTCCATCCAATCCTATTGATCGTACATCCATAAACACATAAATGTCAGTCCATAAGTAAACATAACAATATACAAATTACCTCACCTTGTTGTGTCAAGCATATTTCCCTGCAACTTCTCATAGATGTCGACCACATGTTCCAAGGATCAAGGAAATATATCTACTAATTTGAAATCATACTTTACTAAGACTAAAAATCATGTCATAATACATAGTCAAGTAATAGTCATTAGGTATCATGCTCCAACTAGCACCTATTACGCTCAAGTACATATCAACCGTCTCAACAGATATGTGTTAGTAAAATCATCTTAAAACAAGATCATTTCTTGATGCAATCTTATAGACACATACTCATATCATGCGATTAATCAAACATTCAAACAAACTATAAGTATACAATGTTAGCTAAATCAACTTAGATGACATAATAGAAACCAAACACTCAAACACCAAATAGATGTCATAATCAAATAGTCAAGCACCAAATATACGACATAAGCAAGCTCATACCTTAATGTATCTCAAGGGAGGCTATCTTGTTTGCACAATGAAGCTAGTTTAGCATGATATAACTTCACAACATATCAAATCAACCATAAATAAGGTCATAATATCCATACATTAAATAGCTAATATATTCACATGATAAAATCATAAAGACTTGTCATTCATGTATAAAAATCACAGATGTACGATTATTCTAGATTAATATGACACAATGTCACAAGTAAGTCGACTCATACTTGAATTTCATAAGCCTAACCATCTGCATAGGCCAATCTAATTTAACATGATATATATAACATCAAGATATTAATGTTGTTACTCTAATCATCATGTTAACTAACATATAACAATAATAAGTTAATGTATAACATGCTCGTTAACAACATATAACATGATCATCAGGCATACGACCGCAATGCATATAACAACAGGTTACTATCCTTCATGACTAACTGATGCATGTGCATATGACTACACTAATTAGCTAACATCTATCATGTATGTAATCATAACATCAATAGAATGGAAAGCATACACATAACCATAATGCATATAACAATCCCTAACCTACATACCTATATGATGATTTTCTCTTTCGTCGAGGACCAAATTTGTAAATTCACTTTGATGATTTTCATCTCGTTCTTTGTCTCAACCAACTCATTATCATCATAACAAACTGATAACATCATCATGACCTAATTGCATACAATGACCTTATACACAACAACTTTAACAATGAAAATGCATGCATAACAACATATAGACACTGCCATGCATAACAAATGCATGTACAGCTAACATGTATTCATGACAAACACATCCCAACAAAAAAATCACCAAACCCTTCATGGAAATACAATTCTAACAATGGCCACTACCGTGCATACATAAAAAGCACATATACATCATTCCTGCATTCATGGAAAATACATTTTTCCCATCCAGTCCAAGGGTTGAACCATGC
The DNA here is from genome assembly GCA_000404065.3 of Pinus taeda. Classification (NCBI taxonomy): domain Eukaryota; kingdom Viridiplantae; phylum Streptophyta; class Pinopsida; order Pinales; family Pinaceae; genus Pinus; species Pinus taeda. The sequence continues at coordinate 19,942 of APFE031626615.1, read as the reverse complement.
TCTGATACCACTCTATGGTATCAGATATGATCCAAAGAGAACACAACCTACTCTGATACAACTCTGTAACACCCTCATCCCACATCTACCAAAGTAACCAGCCAACTGGGTTAAATATGCGATGAGAGGCCACTATAAAGGGACTCAACCTCCTAAGTCACCTTAAGAAAGTGGAATTGATCGAAATGCACTATACAAACCTTCCACATCAGTAACAAAACTCCCAAGATCCATCCCAGCCACTCAGGTAACCAACCCCCAGGGCCCACTGATTTTTCAAACCATTAAACCCTTAAACGCTCCCTCAATATGGAAAAGGGTGTGTGAGGGAGGCTCCAAATGCTCCAAAAACATAGGTATTCATGCGTCTGGGGAATTTTCTTCTCAAAAATAGCCATGTGACTCCAGGATTTGTGCCACTTTTTAGGCCTAGAGCCCAGGTCACTACCGATAACTCAATGACACTTTCAGAATTGAAATATAACAACACAATATTGATGGAAATGAAATTTCTTGAACAAGGACTTGACTAGACCCCTTCTAGCCAAGACCACCATTTCATTAAACATGTCACAAATATGTAATCTACAAGTTTAAACAACAAATATGAGCATAGGGGTCTCATACTTATCTCAGAATTGCTAAGAGGCATTGTTCCTTTGTATGATTAGTTGCATTATCATCTATTAGGTCATAGATACATTATTCATTCTTTTACAAATCAAAACATGAGGAGATCCATACATCATCACTGTCCTAAAACATGGTTATAACCAACATAATAAGAACATAAATATCAAGAATAAATCAACTATATAAGCCACATATAAACTAGTACATTTACACATAAGATACCCAAGAAAGAACCTCTTATTAATGAATGCAAAAAGCCAACCCAGTATGGGACTGCCATGTTTCATCCAACCAGTTATTGGTTTAGCCAAATATCTCTTTAGCCAATCACCCACGTGCCATATTCCAAGCATGAATGTGGGACTCAAACCAAAAGAACTAATGAGCGAATCCCGATGTTATACCACCTCACCATCATTAATAAAAAATAGGTTTTACCGCAATCCACACCAGATCAATAGGCCGACATAATAAACATGTAATAATAGGATTTACCATGATCTCCACCAGATAACCAGGCTAAAACAATCATGGATGCCACCAAATTTCTCCACCTACACCATGAGGAATTTTCCTATCTCCTGGTCTCTTAGGCTTTACCGCAATCCACAGTCTGATCTAGGGATCATTAGGCCCTAAATAGAGACTCCACCATATTGGATTTATAGTATATCCTGCCATTCATTGGCGAGGATTCCTAGGCCTAAACAAGGGAAACCACCTCTAGGCTTTATTGTATAACCTACCATTAACCGATTGAGGATTCCTAGGTTCATTGAGGCACACAATACCTAGCTTTACTGCAACCCATAGTCTAGTTCAGAGGTCACTAGGCTAATGGATTTATCGCAATCCAGAGTCTAGTTCACGGATCACTAGGCCATGTGTTCTTTCTTTCAGAGATGCACCTCAGATAGCTTTGAATCCATCTGACAATCTAGCTCAACCAAAATATGGGAACCCCATCACACCATGGATATCTAGAAATGGCAAGGCTAGGCTGAAAACACTATCATACCTGGAAAACCCATTCCATGATAGTAAAGAACCACATGATATACCATGCATCCCAAATCTAGCAAGTAAATCACACATGCAAATTGATATGTGCAAAGAATCTTGTTGTAGCTGCTTGATTTTGCTCTTCCTTACATGCTCCTTCCTTCATCTTGCATTCTTTTGCTTTCTTGATCCAATGCTAAGAAAAATCTTGAGAAAAAGACTTTCTCACTAATCCTCATAAGCCTTTTTATGAATGAGCCCTCTATTTTCTTAAATTTCCATTATTTTCCTTCATTTTTCTCATCACGTGCAACATGTGACCTTTCGCCTCCCCTTTTTTCTAATTTCCATTATTTCCATAAATAAAATGCCAAATAATGGCTCTTTTCCTTTCCAAATCCTTTTCCAGTGCCTTTGCCAGTTTTCTTAGCCTTAATAAACCAAAATGAACACCCACTAGGATGTTTTTCACACCATTCAACTTGGAATACATGTCCCATGACAATGGTTATTATTTTGCCTCTATTAACTTTTATTACATGGAATTTTAACTGAGGTTGTTACATACACTTTGTATTTCAGCCTCCACCATGACCTAGTCCAGGACGAAAGAATCATGTTCAATAACTTCCCTTGATAGTTAAGGGATCTTGGTTGTATATGGATTCTAAAGGTTTTATGGTTCTATGTTCATTTTTTTTTAGATAGTGAGGCAATTTCGACACTTTGTAATCTATTTTTGGTAACTACCCATTGGATAATAAATCTCGTAAGAGTGAGGCAAGTAACATCACTACAATATTTTTTAATAAATGAAAAGTCGTGATTCAGACACCAAAAAAAAATGTCTAATAAATATGATATGAGTGAGGTCAATAAGATTTTGTTAAGTTGTTCTCAAAAATGTAATCCTTTTACAAAAATGAAAATTCAAGATTCACAAAAAACCATAACATTTTATACATTGGAAAACAAATAATGCATATTATGAGTCACATACATGCAACACAAACATATAGCCACAATTCATGATAATTATACAATTGGAGGAACTTAATATTTGTGCAGTAGGAGAATCAAGGCATGTGATTATGTGTGGAGATAAAGTGATTGCTAAGTTTGTTTCACCAATTATACAATTTGAAAACCTATCCAAAAAACATTTTCGTGAACCCCATGCATTTTAAAATGTGCAAAAAGAAACATAACATATAGATGGATTGCATGTGGTTCCAAATTCAAATTTTAATCGTAGAAAACCAGAAAACAATGCAACTAACTAGTGTTATCTAGGTTTGGTTTATCATATGTATATTTTTTTTTAATTTCCATAGTCTTGTTGTAGGCTCGTTGGCTTTCAACTCATTTCCAAAATCTATGGTCAATAAGGTTGATTTGTTTTTATTTAACTGATGAGTTTTATCAAGTTTTGGTTTATCATATGTTTATTGCTTTCTGAATTACTAGAGTCCTTTCGGCATCAACATTATAGATTTTTTTCTGGTGAAATGCATTATGTAATTATTTTTTCTTTAAGCCAAAATTAGTTTAAATGGAAACTTTGTTAGGATTTTGAAAGATGATTTTGATATTCTTACCTTATTAGTTTGTTACTAGATTAAACTCTATCATAGTAGTTTTAGAGAATTGGTTTCTCATCCTGGGGGGATTTCACTTGATTTCTATTATTTTTATAGAGAATACTACAATGTAGCTATTACTATTGTAATGATAACAGTGAAAGAAATTGCCTAAGGAAGCGATGGCAGAAGCATGTCGAAATATTTATATGAAGTGAGACAAGATGATGTAATGCTAATAAATAGCATGTTGGAACTTCAGCAAAGGCTTGGGCAGATGGAAGATGAGATGGATGTCTTAATACCTCTACTAGAAGAGCTCTTCCAAAGCATGAATGTGATGGAAATAATACTGAGAGGGGAGGTGAATCAGTATTATTATATCAATAATTTTATTTCCCAAACAGATTTGTATACGCTACTTCAGCTAAGTGAACTAGCGTGTACATGTGATTGTACTTAAAGCAACCAACGTGTATGCAGAGAACTTTTGATTTAGATAATTTATCATGCATTTAACTTTAACCAGTATATCAGAGATTTATTAGAAAGTTCAGTAAAAGTAGAATAAAGAATCACACATAAGAAAAACACATGAGCACCAAGATATAAGGTGGAAACCCAATGTGGGTAAAAACCACCTACTATTGTCATTTTTGTCTTCTTTTAATAATAAGAAAATCTATTTAAAATCTTGTACTAGTGTAGACTCATACCATTACATAAGCTTCTACTTGTAGAAGGTTACAACCTTCTCTCATTCTCCAGCTACTACTCAAAGGGACCTACAACCCCCTAACACTTGTAATAACTGATATGTTTACTAGTATGTAGGTGGCAACGTCCAAAAGGCTAGGACCTTCTTTCTTCCTCCAAGGACCACATTTCATAAATTTTCAGATTAGATCCATCAACAGTATCATAACTGCAATTCAATAAGCAAATACATTTGCATCAAGCAACCACTGAAACTCAATCATCACTTTCTGAATCAACCACAGCTGAATCAATCAATCACTTTCATAACCCATCGTCTAATCACAATCAATATGATCATTCAGAATACTGTCACTAGAATACAATCACCTAAAGCCAAATTAGAAACCAGATCTTTGCAACAACAAATAAAAACAACTGAAACGTAATTTATAAGGTATACACTACTTTCATGTGTCGAACCAGCATGTATACACGCTTTTATCAAATCCAACCAGTGTACACATATGCAAATATTAATTCCTAATTCTACAACTATTCCAGACTTCAGTTATACCTAGATCATAATATTTATAAAATAACACATGCTTCAATATTCAGATCTAGACTATACATGATCAAACCATATAATGATAATTCATTTCAAGCCTTAATATCTCGATCCATCATTAGATCTTATCCCTCATCAACCGACAAGGTTCATCCATTGTTTAGATGAAGCACAACACCATAAGACAATAACTTGCATACTAGATCTCACACTTCATCAGATATTCTATACTTGCACACATGACCTAACGATCTTCTCCTCCTTATATAGTTTTAGGCCATTCTCAATACCATGGACCAAAACCACTTAGGACCAATACCTTGGACCAAATTCCTAAGGTCAATACCTCCAACCAAATCCCTTGGACAAATACCCTGGATCAAAATACCTTGGACCAAATACTTAGTTTTCCAAGATATACACGCTTTTCCTTCTGTGAAAGTGTGTGTGTATATATACGCCACTTGTGTTCAGTGAACCTGCGTGTATACGCATCTTGGTCAAGGTGAACCCACGTATACCTCTCTTTCTTCATTCTTTGTAGTTTGATCTATAATTCCTTGTTGTTGACATGTTGTACTGTGATCTTTCATTTGAGTGAGTTGCCATCAAGCACAACACTTGCCAACAGAATGGAGAAAATAGACCTCAATTCTAGAAGCATCATTAGTAGGAGCGCCAAACTCTAGGAAGCATGGTTGATCAATAAATAATCTTTTAGCATTTTTTTTCTAGTTGTGACCAATTTTGATAATCAACATATGTTAAAAGCTACTTATTACAATTTCATAGAATCAGAAAAACAATTATTTTCTTGAAACATATGGTATAATAGTCCAATAACCTTGTATTTATTACAGTCTAATCATCTTCGTGGGACATAATTTTTAAAATTATGCCAACTTGAATAATCATACAAATGTAAATTTTATTTGTCGATGTATTTGTTTTGGTTTTCTAATCAAATTGTACAATTTCAAATAAATGGGACTTGTTCCATCCTTTAGGAAATATTACATGCTAGAATTAACTTGACTTGTTGCTTCATTTAAAAATTTAACCTATTTTCTATTCGGTGAATCGATATGTAATTAGGACATTATTCAATAGCTTAATAACATTTACTAACTATAGACAAATAAATAACATGCATAGGGCTCTACAACTAGTATTATGTTGTAGAAAATTTAAAGGTCTTGTTGAAGAGGAGTATGTGTAGGAGAACCTCCATTCCCATACTTCCACATCTTCGCACACATTCTCCCCCTTGCAAACTTGTTTCATACATTGCTCTGCTTTGCGGTAAGATTTTGGTGAATTGTCGAATAAAATCAATCAAATGCTTGTGACATAGATTAGTGCGTTAGTATAATATAAGTATTAATATAATTTGATGGAAAATTATATATGAACATAAACTTTGTTTGGAGGAAAAATGATTTCTAATATTATTTTACTAGTCATAGGATATCTAACTTTGATAAATCAATAAAATAATGCAAGAAATCACATTGCGAAGAAATAAACATGACATAGGAAAATGAGGCAGCTACAAATTCTTTCATAAAATACATTCATCTAAAAAATGAAAAAATAAATCTAGAATATTGATGAAAAGAATAAATGGGTGGAAATAGAAGAGATATAGTTAAAAAAAAATGACAGCCTAACTATATCTACATGCATAGAAGTCAGATTCTACTAGTAACTATGAATCTAAAACTTTTTGTTTAACACATTCCCTTCAAATTTGGAGATCATTTCTACAACCCACTAACATTTATTGTTTAAATAATAGAAATTTTAGAGCTGAGGATCACAACATGCTAGGAGTATAATGCAAGAATAGAAATGCAATTTTTGTAATATATGCATGTCACTAGTCTATGATACTTAGGAAAGTGTATTCTTACTAGGTATGAGAACTTGGTCACTTATAAGTAAGACTCTTACTTGTTATCTATCTTATATTTTATCTACTACAATGTCATACCCTTTAAAATTTGTTTAGTGAAGACAACTTTCGTTCCCTTGTTTTTGAAACTAGCATCCATAATATTTTTTAGAAATTCATTGTTACATGTGCAAAGGAAAAAACCAATTTTTTTTAAAGTATATATAATATAATTAAATAGAATAATGAAAACATGAAAGTTAAACAAACAACTTTATTGGAGAATGTCCTTATACAATGTTAGTAACTACCAGAATATGAAGTAAATATACAATGTTAATTAGTCTCATACTTTATCCATAACAAAGGCATTATGATACCCTAAAATAACACTCGGTAAAGAGACCATTGACGTAAATTGTGGCTCCATTACTTATTAGCCATTGGTAATTCAGTCTTCACAACTTCACTAGTGTTTTCAAGTAGACTTTGTAAAAATCTCAAATTTTGACCTTTAGCCTAAGTTACCAATTCATTCTTGAATTTTATATTGCTAATACAACTTCCTTTCATAGGTAACCTCAATATTTTCACTATATTTATCCTAAACAATTCTAAGAAATGGCATCCTTTTCTAAAATACTTTCATTAGAGTGCTTGAAAATGAAAATTAAGATAACTATCATTATATACACATAATCAGGCTCTCATGGTTTACTATAAATGTGCCATAGATATTCAAACTAGAAAACAAATAAATAATAGTTGAATTTTCTACATAGTATTACTGATACAAATATTGTTGTAGATCAGGAAATACTTTTTTCCAATTCTACGCCTCTAAGAACAAAATATGTTGTAGTCTTATTGTGTGCAATTATCATACAATTTAACTGACGCAAGTAAACAAAGTGACAAATTTTCCTACAAATGTTACAATAAACCATAGTATTATTGCTAGTCATGGGAGTTGTAATTAGACTATTAGATTTTGCACATAAAACTTCCCAAGGATTTGAATATGTAAATTTGGTAGCTCAATGAGAAATTCCAATCATTGGACTAGATTCCTCTTTCTGAGAGGACCAAGATCAACCTTTCAAGCATTGAATTTGGATAAGGAAAAATGTATTTTTTTGTTGAAAATAGCAACTGGAAATGTTAAAAATAACATCTATAAATTCCATTCTAATTTGTCCTTGAATTAAATTGTAAATTTTTTCTCATAGCAACTTGCAATAGTTAACTAAGTTAAGTTTACTTAGTTAGCTTAGGAAATTCGATTTGGAAGTCTATCTAGAGGCATGGAAGTGTGATCCCTAAGTTTTAGGGGTCCAGATTGAGTTTATTCGAGTTATAATTAGAAAACTCGGTCTAACTAAGTTATAGTGAATTAAACTAGTTCTAACTGTTGGAGGAACTAGTAGAGGTCTAGTAGTGAGTCGGCACACTAGTGCATCCTTAGTGCCATACCAGATAATTGAAGAGTCACTCAAGAATAACTCATGCATGTCGATTTAGAGGAAGACCTAGTTGAAAATAGAGTGCATGGACAATGTACTATTAGTTGTATATTTTTTTGAGTTGTACAGATGGTGCATGAAACAGTTGAGGGCCTAATTTTGGATTGCGCAGTTATGGAAGACGAATTTCCTCTTTAAATAGAGGCTAATTCCTCTAGGAAATGCGCAAAGAAATAAGGGCGTGGAGAGCAACAAAATAGGCTAAGGTTTGGATTGAGCTAGCTTGTGAGGAGGGAGTTCATTATACTTGAGTAGGAATTGTTCTAGTGAGAAAAATATTTGTATTTTCAATCATATTTCTGATTAATGTAATATAGATAGTAGGGGTTTTACACAATGGCTTTCCCTGGATAAATATTGTGTTATGTGCCATCAATGTTCTTCCTCTTGTCGATTTTTGTTTTCATCGATCTATTGGTTTCCATTATTTAAAGAGTAGACTAGATACTTGTCTTGTGTTTTAGTACATTACATGAGTTGTGAATCTATAAGTAAAAATATACATCTTTTAAGTCAAGCCCATAATGACACATTTGATCAAGTCGACTTAGAGGAAAAATTTCCTCTACTCTAATGCTTATAAATACAAGTCAAGGAGCCTCATTTGAGACATCATCATCACGTGATCTCATATTCTCTTCTTGGTTCCAATACATATGAAAACTATAAGAATCTCTTCACACATGTGAGCAAGAGGAAGGAGAAAATTACAAGAGGTCGAAATTTGTTTTGACCAACACTTTCACTAAGCTTAACTTTTAGAGATTGGGCATCATTTGACTTATTTTGACTTTGGCTTTTCGTCTATTTTGGAGGCATAAATTTATTGCAAATAAATTGATAATTTCTAAGTTCTTTGACTATGGTTGACTTCAGACTTGCAACTAGGATTTCGACTTCCATTGACTTTGACTTTGAGTAAGATTGAAGGAGATTTTTGTGACTGGTTTTATGGCACTTTTACCAACTGAGAAGGCCACATTCTTTGACTACTAACTAAGTTAATTTGGAGAAAAAATGACGGTTTAACATTAACCACTTCCTGTTGCTGTTGCTGCCACTGTTGACATTGACTAGATTTTACTATTGCATCATACTTTTGGATATTGGTTGGTTGCGTTTTTGGATGGTTAAAAAATTTGAGATTGAATTTTTGGATGGTTAAAAAATTTGAAGTTGATTCTTCTTTATGGATTTGGGCTCATTGTACTCTCGACTGAACATTTTATGACAATCTAATAGAAGAAGAATTTCAAAGTATTTTCCATGTTGTGGAGTTTTTCCCTGGCCTTTGACCAAATCAATGTCTCTTGTTAATGTTTTCATTGTCTCCTATTGTCAATGCATTTACTGTTGTGTCTTCAGTTACTATTGATTATTAGAATAATTAATTATTGTTCAAATTATTTCTTATTGAAGAAGTGAATTGGGATAAAGTAATTGAAATAACATAGGGTAGTGAAAAATTTACATTGTATGAGAGCTAAGGTGAAGGAAAAGTGCAAAGGAAACAAGAGATAAAGAAATAATATATGTAAAAGTTGAATGAGTCCACTTAATAAAGCCAATATTTCTAGCACATTCTTCAAGGAAGTTGAGAAGCTGCAGACCCATCAAATTTTGTTGCATGGAATATTGGGATGTAAATCATAGCCGGGGATAATGATGTTTGGGAATACATTCAAGGTGAGCCTCTAGAAAATTCTCAGTCTACTACCAAGAAAAAGTACAAGAAATTTGAGCTAAAATAAAAGAAACTTAGAGTTGGTGGTCTATAAGATCATATACTTTCCTATGTTGGGAATTTGAAGAAGTCTAAGGATATGTATGATAAGCTGGCCAACATGTATGAAGTTAACAATTTGAATGAAACTATCTTCTTGAAATATAAACTCAAAGATGTGAAGATGAATAAAGGAGAATATTTTCAATCCTATATGATGAGGATATCTCATCTTAAAGATCAATTTCAAAGAGTTGGGAAAATTGTACTTGATAGGGAGTTGGTGTTGGTAACTCTTAGATGTCTCCATCCTATTTGGGAAAAATTTGTTATGACCATAAGAAATAACAAAAGTTTCCCATCATTTGATGAGTTCGTTGGAAAACTCACTCAAGAATAATCCATGATGATCTCAAGAGGTAGGACATGAACACATGAAGCAAGAGAGCCCACTCATTTCATTGATCATAACAAGAAAAAGAAAGGAAAGGAGGTTCATCAAATTTAGGGAAGCCTTCTCTCCAAAATTATAATAAGAGGAACACAAGAGATAAATAATCATTGCCCATTTAATGCTACAATTATCACAATATGGGTCACTATGCTTGATCTTTCAATAAGAAGAACAATGTTCCACTGTACAACACTAGAAGCAATGACAACATGCTCAATAATGAAAGAGGGAGATATGATCTAAGGAATGATAGTAATGTTATATTTGGAAGAAGAATAAGAGATTCTCTGAATGATCATAAACAAGAGCACCATCCTCAAAAGAAGTAAAGAAATTCTAGGTATGAATGTAATGTTGCTATTGGTCAATCTGAATTTGTCCTTATTTATGCTCTTTATAGTTCCTCTCCCTGGATAATTGGGATAGTTGGTTGGTTGATAGTGTGGCCTCTCATCATTTCTCTATGTATAAGTAGGTTATCTCTAACTTGGTAGAGATGGAGTCCAATTTAAGGATTATTCTAGGAGACAACTCAGCTCATCCTATTAAGTGCTTTGGTTATGGTAAATTTCATTTGGAATTTGGGGAATATGTTTTTCTTCACGATGTGTTGAGATGAAATAAGGATTTGGTATCTATAAATGCTTTGGAGGATAAATAAAGGAGGGTCTCTTTTACCAATGGAACAATACTTACTTGGCCTGTGGGATCCCCTATTAGAAATTCTTTCACATTGGGATCTAGATTTGAAGGAATCTATAGTCATTGAAATATATCTTATAGCAATGTTCGATCATACTAATCATCAATGAAAATGTTGGAATAGAAGATTGGCTGAAACACATTATGCAGCTATTCCGAAATTGAAGAATATGGTATCTAGGATCCCTAATGTTCAATCTCAACATGATGGAATATGTTTAGGATGTGCTAGTAGAAAGAACACAAGGGGACCATTCTCGTCTATGAGTAATAAGACCAATAACATCGTCCAACTCATTCATTCAGACATATCTGGACCAATGCCCATACATTATCTTGGTGGTCATATCTACAAATATAACCACCATTGATGATTTCTTAAGGAAGACATGGATATATTACTTGAAGCACAAGGATGAGACATTCGATATGTTCAAGGAATTACAAGATGATCAGAAATGAATCAGAGAAGAAAATTAAGGTCTTGAGGTTTGAAAACGATGGGGAATACATTTCAAATTAGTTCATAGATTTTTGCAAGAAGGAAGGTTTCAAGAAGGACGAAATTGTTCCCTATAATCTCAAACAAAATGGAGTGTTTGAAAGAAAGAAAACATCTATTGTGGAATTTGCTCAAACCATGCTCCATTATCAAAAGGTGATAAAGTTAATTTTGGGTGAATCAATGTATACAATAGAATATGTTCAAAACATGTACCTCATCAAGCATTAGACAGCAACAATCTCGAAGAAGTATTCATAGGTGTCACGCCCAACCTTGGTCGTATCTAGATATTTGGCTTCCCCATATATTTCCATGTGCCGAAATAAAAAGAAAATAAGCTGGAAGCCACTCGAACAAGAGGTACATTTGTTGGGTATTGTAAAAATTCCAAAGAATTTAGAATATATATTTTTGGGCAAATCAAGGTTGAAATACATTGTTGATGATCCCATGGAGACCATGGACCACTTGGATCATCTTCCATGTCATCCCCCTTCTAGGAAAATGACACTTTGGCTTCGTGACACATTATAGGATGTTGAGAGACATATTCCACCGAGATGGGATTTTAGAGAGAGGAAGAAGGCATGCAAGTATCAAAGGATATGTTGTAGTAAAGAGTAATCTAAATCAAGATGAATCTTACATCTTTGAATAAGATGCAAAAGAAAATTTCTAGAAGGATGTTATGGACAAATAATAGGAATAAATTATGAAGAATGATATATAGGATGTCCTTTTAAGATTGAAGTGGAAATCTATCGTGACTTATAAATGGCCATTGAAAATAAATCACAAATATGATGGAAGCATCAAGAAATATAATTCAAGTTTAATGGAAATAGGATTCTCCCAAAAAGAGGGAGAAAATTATGATGATATATTTTCTCCTGTGGTCATATATGCCACAACTCATTCAATAGATTCCCTTGCTAGAATTCAAGGATGGACCTAAAAATCTTGTTGGAAATCCCTTGTGTATCCAAGTGATCGTAATTTCAATCCCCTCAGACACTCCTCACGAATTGAACTTAGAAAAAAACAAAAAAAGTCAAGGATGGACCCTTCATCAGATGGATGTGAAGAAGGCATTCCCTCATCGCATGTTATACAAAGAATTTTAAGTTGAGAAGCCACATGGAGTTAAACTGGAGGACCCAAATATAGATGTTTATAAGTTGAATAAGGTATTGTATGGCATAAAGAAATCTCCCAAAGCATGGTACACCCACATATATATTTACCTGGTAAATCTTGTTGGAAATAATACTGAGAGGGGGGGTGAATCAGTATTATAAAATTCTTTTCAATATATCTTATTGATTTATACTTCAATTTAATCTTCAGATATTGATCATTAATTTGTATGTCAGTACCATAAAATAATGCGCATGAATAAGAAAAACATATAGTCACGCAAAAGAACACCAGATATAAGGTGGAAACCCAATGTGGGTGAAAACCACCTGCTGCAATATGTCTCTATCTTCTTTCAATTAGAAACTTCTTTTACAATGATTTTGTACTGGTGCAGTCCTTTACCAGTACGCAGGCTGCAACCTGCATAGAGCTACAACTCTCTCTCGTTTTCCAGTCTCTCCTAAAAGGGAGCTACAACCCCCTTAACTCTTTTACTTCTTTAAGGACCACGTTTTCATTAATTTTCAAACTAGATCCATGGACAACAAATAGTCATCAAGTACATGAAAATCACCCAATCTCCTTATACAATCAACCAATGAATCACCCAACTCTTCAGAATGTTGTAAACAAAAAAGTAATACCAGAAATCTAAACCCATAATTCTGTTGCAATAGATAAAAGATAGTCAACAAAAGTTTCAAGATAAGTCCGCAACATCACCAAGAGGGGCCTACAAATATACGCAGCTCTTCTGTGTCTAAACTATGCAGATCCGCACTGGTGGTTCTTCTTCTGTGCGTACTTTTTCTCAGGTCTGCATCCTCACTGTCTGACAGACAGTGTGCCTCCGCACTGTGCCTTTTCCCACACTGCGTACCTCACACTTCTCCTTTTGCAGCGCTACGTGGGGCCCGCACTGCGCTTTCTCCTTTGCTGCGTACCTCGCACTGACCCTTTTCCCAGACTGCGTACCCCCGCACTGCACCTTTTGCTGTGTTGCGTACCCCCGCGCTGCGCCTTCGTATCACCTACGAAATTCTGATTAGGGCCAAGTTAACAGTCCTCCAATGTGCCACAATCAGTCAGATCCACAGATCTGCTCATGCACCTGAGAGATCACGACTTATCAATAGATTCACTTTAAGTTTTCTCCTTGATTTAGATCTAGCTTTTAAAATCAATCACCCAAAATTCAGATCTTAAGATATTCAAATTTTCACTTGCTACTAGCCAAGTGATGTCCTTTCATTTTTATAGGCAAGCCTTTCATAATACCATGGTCCAAAACCATAATAACAAAATACCATGAACCCAATACCTTGGATCAATATTTGTAGATGCAAAACCACAAACCAGAACCATAGGATCAAATATGTCAGGCTAAATACCATGAACCATTCATAAAGATTCCCACGTGCACGCGCTTTTCTACATTGGAGAGAGTGAAATTGGGGTCTGTGCTTATTGAACGGAGAACCTACATACATGTCCACACTCCTTGGTCGGCATACCTGTGGGTTCACAACTTCTTCTAGGATTACCTACGAGTATATTAATTTTCATGATTTTGAGTGCTTGAACTGAGATCTGCCACATGAGTGAGTTTCCATCAAGTACAACACCTGTACCATAGAGCCAAACCAGAATCATAATGCCAAAAATCTCCCCCTTTGGACTTGATAGCAACCTCAAGATCCTCAATGTCATTCTCCCCCTTTGACATCAAGGGCAAAGGGTTATGCTTCCCCTGATAACATGCTTAAGTCTTTGCTCTGCTGATAATGCTTCCCCTGACCAGATCCATAATCCACCATAAATTTCATCAAGAATAACCATAATCCACCATGACCATGAAAGAGATAGAGACATATTGCAGCCATGTTCAGATCAACATCCATGATCTCCTTCTGTGCTACTATAATGCCAACAATGTGTTATATGTGCTCCCCCTGAACTTGTGCCATCGGTCTACAACCAATCCATAAACCAGCAAATGTACACGTATACCACATATAAACCTCGCGTACAACCAACAGATGAGATTCAACAACAAGATGATGCATCAACTAACCCCTGCCTGAGGTATTCAAAGGTCTCCCTAGGCAATGGTTTGGTGAGAATATCAGCAACTTGTTCCTTAGAAGGAACATACTCCAACTTGACCTTTTGATCAATCACTTGTTCCCTGAGAAAGTGATACTTGATCGATATGTGCTTGGTCTTTGAATGCATGACTGGGTTCTTTGAAATGTTTATTGCACTTGTATTATCACATAAGATGGATATAGGTCGAGTACAAGTGATTTGAAAGTCCTGCAAGGTTTGCATCATCCAAAGAGGTTGAGTGCAGCAAGATGCAGCAGCCACATATTCCGCTTCAACTGTAGATAAAGCAATCGAAATATGTTTCTTGCTGAACCAAGATACTAATCTGGAACCCATAAAGAATGCACTGCCACTTGTGCTCTTCCTATCATCCACGCTTCCGACCCAATCCGCATCTATATAAGCATGAAGTGTGAGATCTGTATCTCTAGGATACCATAAGCCATAGTTTTGAGTTCCTTGAAGGTACTTAAAGATTCTCTTCGCTGCCTGAAGATGAGTTTCCTTTGGATTTGCCTGAAATCTTCCAACTATTCCCACTGCATGCATGATGTCTGGTGGAGTACTTGTCAAATAAAGTAGACTTCCAATCATAGAACTGTAGGTTGGTTGATGCACTGCTGCTGATTCATCATTTGCACTGAGGCTGCATCCTGTGACCATGGCGGCACATACTGGTTTTTCATCTTCCATGCCATATTTCTTCAAAATCTGCTTGAGATACTTGGTTTGAGACAAGAAGATCCCGCCTTAATTTTGTTGGATTTGCAATCCAAGAAAGTATGTCAGTTCTCCAAGCAAAGACATTTCGAATTCTTTCTGCATCACTAAGGCAAAGCTTTGACTCATAGCTTTTTCATTGCTGCCAAAGATAATATCATCTACATACACAACAAGTATTAGCAAATTGTCATTTTTAATTTTTATATAAAGATTACTATCTGCTGATCGTTTTGAAAAACCTTGTTGATGAAGATATTTGTCCAAACGATAGTACCAAGCCCTTGGAGCCTATTTAAGACCATAGAGAGCCTTTTTTAGTCTGCATACAAGATTGGGATCATTCCCAAGGATGAAACCATCTGGTTTCTCAATGTACACTTCTTCTTCTAAGTCCCCATTCAGAAAGGTTGATTTCACGTCATTTGAAAGACTTTGAACTTTTGAAAGCTTGAGAGAGCAAGGAAAATTCGGATGGCCTCAAGTCTAGCAACCAGAGCAAAAGTTTCTTCAAAATCTATCCCTTCTTGTTGAGAATACCCTTTACAAACAAGTCTAGCTTTGTTTCTAATAACTTCCCCATTCTCATTCAACTTGTTCTTGAAGATCCATTTTGTCCCTCTGACATTCTTATCTTTTGGTCTAGGAACCAACTCCCAAGTGTTGTTCTTTTCAATCTGCTCAAGTTC
>APFE031626613.1:0-35548 GCA_000404065.3 Pinus taeda | reverse complement strand
AACCCTGAAATTATATAAACTAACCCCCCTCTCTCTCTCGCTCGCTCTCCTCTCTCTCCCTCTCCCTCTCTCTCCCTCTCTTTCACCCTGCCCCTCTCTCTCTCTCTCTTGTACGCACTCACTCTCTCTCTCTCCTGCTCGCTCTCTCTCTCTCTCTCTCGCCCCCTCCTCCCCTCTCTCGTCCCCTCTCTAATAACCATAAAATTATATAAACTAACCCCTCTCTCTCTCTCTCGCTCCCTCTCTAATAACCCTAATATTATATGAACTACCCTCTCTCTCTCTCTCTCTCCCTGCACCCTCTTGCCCCTCCCCTTGTCCCCCTCGATCTCTCTATCCCCCTTGCTCTCTCCCCCTCTCTCATCCACCCCCTCTCTCTCCTCCCTTCTCTCTCCCCCTCTCTCTCTCCCCCTCAATCTCTCTATCTCCTTGCTCTCTCCCCCCTTGTTCTCTCCCCCTCTCTCGTTCACCCACTCTCTCCCCTCCCCTCTCTCTCCCCCTCTCTATCATTATCATTATTATTATCATTATCTTATCATTTAACATGTACAATCTACATCATGTAACAAAGAAAAACATCTTATCAATTAAAAAAAAAAATCATCATAAAAAAAATTATGATATTATTTCAACGACACAATTATTCATATATTTATGAATTTATATTTAAATAAGCAAATACATTTATTTCAAATATTTTAAATAAATAAAGCAATTATATTCATGGATAAATTTGTTTTACATCATTGTACAATTAAAAAAAATAAGAATACATGTATAATTAAATAATGCATATCATTTTACATTATAAACAAGCATGTATAAAACAAAAATTTTAATTGGCAATTTTTTTTCTTATTATATAATTTCAAATGAATATAACTCAACAATACAAATATAATAAATCACTAAAAAAAAGGCCATTCACATTTCTTAGCTACATTGGTTAATAAGAAAATAGAATCATATAAGCTTGCCTGAGGAGGAAGTAATTAATCTAGATGTGATGTGGATAAATTAATTGCGTGCTTACACACATGTACTTGCATAAATTTTGGTGAGTAGCAACCACTAATAAATTATCTATTTTTTGTACAAAAGATTAAAATTATATATTAAAAATTACAAAAGCCAAAAAAAACATAAAAAGTAACAAGAAAAGTGTAAGAATGTACAATAATGACTTGGTTGCATGTTAATGTTTCCAGTCAAGTTATATAAAATTCGTTTTCACTAATTTAAAAAAATGTTTAAAAGAAAAATTGTTTCACTTATCGGCAGCAAGAGAAAGGCTCTCTTGTTTAGTTTTTGTAAATAAAGGAAGGCGGTGGATGTCTCTTACATTAATGAGAAAGAAAGGCGTGATAAGACATACAAAGAGGGATTAATGAGATTTGGTATTACATAGAGAATGTGTGTTTTTTTTCCTGAAGTAATATAGAATAGAATAAATGACCAAGAACACGATAAAAATATATTAAAACAAGATGAAGAGATTAATGGGATTATGGATGAAGAACACAATATAAAAAATTAAAAACACTACCAAAGGAGGAGACACAATAAAAATAAATATAACAGAGCATAAAAATTTAAAAACACTATCTTAGATTATGTCGGAACCGAAGGAGCATATACATTCAAAATAAAGATAACTGCCACACTGAGAATAGATAAAAAAGAAAGTAATGGATTAGGATAAAGATTTAAAAACAAATTGAAAATAGTTTTTATAATTGAAAATTGAAAATTGTTCTCTTAATAAATTGAAAATGGTTTTATAATTGATGTTTCTATAAACAAATTAAAATTTCGTATAAAATTTATAAAAAATAATAAAAAATAAAAATAAATCATTTTCTTAGTTTACTACATTTACAAATAAGTTTAAATGCAAATAGAAACAGAACAATGGTGACTGAAGGAGGGGGTAAGGGCAGTTGGATGTGAGACAATTGACATGAAGAGATCAAATAAAAGAAATTGGGTTTATATATTTTTAAAAAATAAATACAGCTTGCAGTTTTCTTACAACATAATATGACACAAATCGCAGAGAAATTGGGTTTATTGACTTTTTAAAAGTAAATACAGCTTGTAGTTTTCTTACAATGATAAGAGAAATGAGGTTTATCTATTTTTTAAAAATAAATAGAGTTTGCAGTTTTCTTACAACATAATATGACACAAATTGCAGAGAAATTGGGTTTATCCACTTTTTAAAAATAAATAAAGCTTGTAGTTTTCTTACAACATGATATGGCACAAATTGCAAAGAACAATGGCTCTAATTATATGGAGGTACTTTATTGGCTATAGCAACAAAAAACTGAAAAGCTATGAGTTAAAACTATTGGCTCAAATTTTCATGTGAGCTTGTTGACTAGTTACCTATAAATAACGTAAGGTAAGTTCTTGAACAAATCCAATAAGTTAAATTATTTGAACTTCTAAAGATGTCAAACAAAATCATGGAAAAGTAAGGTAAGTGCTTGAACAAAGCGAATAAGTTAAATTATTTTAACTTCTAAAGATATCAAACAAAATCATGGAAAAATAGGTGTAGGCCAAGAAAATAATCTTATAAACCGGAAGGTAAGTGCTTGAACAAATCCAATAAGTTAAATTATTTTAACGTCTAAAGACATCAAACAAAATTATGGAAAAGTAAGTGCATGCCAAGAAAATAATCTTATAAACTAGAAACATGGGGATCATTTGATCAGATCTAGATTTCCATTTTCAAGCTTCAGATTTGAAAAGTAACATAAAAAATACAGAGCCACTTGTTATAATTGTCTACCAGGGTATTGGATTTACGAGAGAATATCTATGAGATTTTTGAAAATGAGAGATAGCATAATGATGGCTTAACTGCACATTCCTGGACATAGAGAAAGTGCATGACACATAAACCTGTAAATACATAAAGATAGTGAGTCCTAGTTTAAAAGTTTGGCAGATGGTTCCTGAATTTAACTTTGTTATTTTCAAATATAGATTTTCTCTAATAACCCTAAAATTATATAAACTAACCCATCTCCATTATAAACAATGGAAGAAAATGAAGAAAACTTAACTTTCTCTTTTTATACAGAGAAGAGAGAAGGTAGAGAGCCTTTCTTGTTTTACTGAGAAGATAAAGAGAGCCTTCTTGTTTCACTGGGAAGATAATGAAGCTTTTTTGTTTTACTGTCTTTAGTCAAACAAAACAAAATAAGGTAACTATGATCTGTTGTTACATGGGTGAATGGAAACCTTTTGCATTGCAGATTAATAGAATGCTTCAAGTAGAGGAGTGATAATGCTATAGGAGTCTGACTGAGCAAAAAGATTCCTAAGGTTAATTGAATGGGGTACCAAGACCAGAGAACAAAGATCCAAAACATTATATATAAGTGGCTAATACAATTAGGGACCAAGAACAGAGCAAACAAATCGAAATAAAACTAAATAAAGATTTAAAAACATTAGGCTCGGCAGGCACTGAAGGAGGAGGCATACTACTGTATCTTCGAAGGACTCATAAAATCATGTAAATATAGGTTTAGCTCCATGTCGACACAGAAAGTAGGAGAGAGGGCTTTGCTTCTTTTTTTCTCTGGGAATGACAAATTGATTGGGTGGGTTATGGAATTTGATAAAGAAGGGCCAGAAAATTGAAAATTCTACTCTAATCTATGTAACTAAAACCGAAGAAAAAATTATGAATATAAATTTCCATAATCTAAAAATAAATCATGAATATGAGTACAAAATAAATACAAGAAACAAACCTGTAACGGAACCGTCTAAATCATGAATATGAGTACAAAATAAATATAAGAAACAAACCTGTCACCGACGGTTATAGCTCTCTTGCTTCCTCACAACAACATCTTTCATTTCATTCACCATGCATTCTTCTCGCTGATCCTCTTCATCAAATTCAGATTTAACCATGCATCCTTTTCGCTATTCCTGTTCATCAAATTCAGATTTAACTAATATCAAAAGCATATAGACAAAATAGAAAGATCCACACGAACCACAGGCATAGACAAAACAGAAAGACCCACAGGAAGTACATGGATAGACAAAACAGAAAAACCCACAGGAACGAAAGGCATGGAGTCACAGTCACATTGACATAGACATCGATAACAGGAAGCACTTCCATTGCAAATACAATGAAATTCCCAACCCAAGAGAAACAAATTTTTACTGCAAATATAATGAAATTTTAAATGATGAGACAACTCTGCTCTTCGTTCATCCCTTCCTGCTGTTCTTCTTGATCCATATCCGAGAAATTTGAATAATATGTAGTGTTTTCTATCAAAAGCTACAGAATATAGACACCCAACCCAGAGTAAAATAGAGGAACCCAATACACAGTCACAGGCACACAAACATTGACATACAGAAGAGAAAACACTTCCAATACCGATATGAAAAGAAGAGAACAAATGAAAATAGAAGAAGAAGATGTGAACAACAGAACTTGGAACTATTCATTCAGAGGCACCAATATATATGCATCCCTTCTCGCTCTTCATCCATCTCTGCCTGCTGCTCTTCTGAATCCATATCCGAGAAATCAAATTCATCCCTTCCTGCTGCTCTTCTTGATCCATATCCGAGAAATCAAATTCGAATAATATGTAGTGTTTTATATTAAAAGATACAGAGGAACCCAATCCAGAGTATAGACACAAAGGAACCCAATCCAGAGTAAATCAGAGCATAGACACAGAGGAACCCAACCAAGAATAAAACAGAGGAACCAACATTGACATAGACGGAGACATAACCACACAAACATTGATGTACACAAAATCTAGATGCAAATAGAAGAAGATGTGAACAAAAGAACTTAGGAACTATTCATTCAGAGGCACCTATATATATACACCGCAACACAACCTAAAGCATAAAGATTCCCTCCCTCACAATCTCAAAAAAAGCTTAAGCTTGATGGACCGTTAAAAGGAGCGGATCACAACCTACCACAACGTCTATGACAAAAAAAAACTTGAGATGCTTTTCATGAAATTGTTTTCTTAACGAAAAAGCTGGATGTTGGTCAGGAAATTCTTTCCACATCCACGTCACCACGTTGGTGCAAACCAGTTGGGTGCAGGCCCTTTCTGGTCCTCTTCTGGGTTGTTCCAAGTCATCTTTCCACATCCAAGTCATCTATTTCGTTGTTCCATTTATTTGTTTAAAAATTTTAATATAAAGGTTTTTTTTGTTAAATAGTTTGTATGGTTTTAAAGAACTTTTTATTTATTTTAATTTTAATTGTATTTTGGTTTTTTGATATAATATATATTGACTAAAAGTTTATTAATTTTTTTTCCTAGAAGTTGAGAAAGAAAATTCATAGTTAAAAGAATGTACTCTTTAAAGTAATCTTCAAACTTGTGTCTTTGCATTTTCCAAACAACTATAATTCTTTCTAGAGCATTATGTTCCCTTTCACTTGTACTACAAATCATGCCCTTGACACATACACACACAAATATATTTGTGTGCTACACATGTCCACTATAGAGTAGATTCATTCTTATTTTGAGAATAATAATGGTCAAATAAACCTCTCAAAGGTTACATTGTCTCTACCCATGGTTTGATGCATTTCACATGACATCCATATAACAAGACTAAACACCCGATCATAAGAAATTTTACCATTTTGCCAAACTCTTTTTTATAAAATAAAAGAATTGAAAATGCACCAATTTAGGGCAGGACTTCTCTCCTTTATGGTCTCACTCTACATTTTATTCCCCCCTCTATCGAAAATATGTAAAAACTATGGTTTTCAACTACTTTGATCTATAGGGAATCTCCCCAATACTTTCTATATCAAAAACTACAAATATTGACATAACAGGGATAATACAAAAACCACAAACATAAACATACATAAGAGAAAACCCTTCCACTGCAAATACAACAAAATTCCTACAAATGCAAATCATAGAAAAATAATATATATATATATATATATTATATATTAATATATATATATATATATATATATATCCTCCCTAATCTATCTCAAAAACATTTGATCGACCATTAAAGGAGAAGGAGATTACATTTTTACTACTACTCTATCATTCGAAGATCCACCTCACTCAGCGCTAAATCCATCCAGCAATCCAGCTCAACCAAAACATGAGAACCCCATCACAATACAACCATCTAGAAATTACAAGGCTAGGCTAAAAAACACTATCATACCTGGCAAAACCCATGCCATAACAACAAAAGAACCACATGCAATACCATGCATGCAAAATCTAGCAAGGAAAACACACATGCAAACCAATACCTGCAAAGAATCCTATTGTAGCTACTTCATCCTGCTCTTCTTTGCTTTCTCCTTACCTTCCTCTTGCCTTATTTTCCTTCCTTGATCCAGTGTGAAAGTGATCCAAGAAAACTCTAAGTGTCCAAGAGTGAGCGAGAGAGAGAAAATAATGAGAGAGCTCCAAACTTGAACTGAAAAAGGGTAACAATTGATCCTCAAAAGCCTTTTTTTATCAATTAGGCCTCTATTTTCTTCATTTTCCATTATTTTCCATTATTTTCCTCCTCACATGCAACATGTGACCTTTCACCTTCCTTTTATCCTAATTTTCATTATTTTCATAAATAAATGTGCCAAAACTTACTTTTATCCTTTCAACTCTTTCCCATTTGCCTCCTTCATTAGGATTATAAATCCCACAAATACGTCCAACTTGAGATGTTTCTTTGCTTTTCTTGAGTAGATTTAGGAGCATATATCTAGATATTTATGAGTCAATTCACTCCCTTGACCTTTAGAACTTCATTAGGATCCACTAACGTTGTTCTCGAACTAACAACTAGACTTAGTAGGGTCACTAACGCTCCCTTAGGCTTACAGAGAAGTTTTATAAAGCAAGTTATCAGTGTATAGCCAGCGTTAGTGTGGAAATAAGGCATGTGATCTTGGTTTTTGCTTCAGCTATCATGTCTTTCCCCTCTGAGCTGATGAGGGGGGTCATTTTGCTATATAATAGATGCCCCCTAAAGTGTGAGATCAGAGGCTGCGATGATGACCTAGATACTTTACTTAGCTGTAATTTTCCTTCTTCGACAAAAAGAGAGAGAGGATCGGAGCTTTGGGTGGTACGAGAAACCTGATACAACACATATATATAATTACTAAATTCATGTCTTGAGTCGGGCATTCCCTTGCTCAGTAGCTATGTCAGAGTGATTTTCTCATAAAAGAGATATGATGATGTTGGCTGTCGATAAGCACAATGTGGATCCAGTGTCATAATAGGGTCATTCTGATGGGTTGTCTCCAAAAAAAAATATATGCAACTTGGGAGAGGAAGCAAGGCTGATTGATGTAAGCCTCTACCCAAGGTCTTGATTTCCACTTCATCGAACAACATAGATCGATACATGTGAATATATGCATTTATGTCGAACATGCACAAAATCATCTGATTACCAGTCAATAATGGAGAGCGCTAACAGACGCGAGGAAGGCCACCAATAATGGTGATGGTCTCCAAGATGCACAGTACAATCTAATGAGTGTGAAATATGTTTTTGTTTTTGAACACCCGTAGAATCGCTTAACCGGGATCCGATAATGAGAACCCCTAATCAAACACAAGGCGACCTGCCACTAATTTCTGCAAGTACCAAGGCACTAAATGTGCTTCTGGGTTGTCTTCCTAGGTAGAGTGTTGAAGTTGATAGGAAGATGCCTGTCGAAAGGTAGGCAATAATGTGTCCTACATCAATCGACACGAAACGAGACAAGAATGCTTTTTTTTAGGAATCTTTGAGCATTGGGTCTAAACAACAGAAGGCGTGATGAAAGGATATGCCTGATGGGTTGATGGAGGAAACAAAAGGTTAACCCTTGAACAATAGAAGGCATGACAATGGTTTTAACCATGCAGCACTAGACTCATGAACACCAAAAAGCGTTAGGATAAAGAGATGCAAGAACATTGGGGTATTTAGGCTAAACTCATAGGATGGTAGGATTCATATTGAGAGGTCGTCACAAGGAAGGTTTATCTAAGGGAGTGCCATGTTCAAGGGAACGATTGCTGCCAAATCATGCTTTCTAATACTGAATGTAGTTGTATTGTCTACTTTCTTTGTCTGATTAGTTTAGTGAGTCCAGATGGGTAAAATCATCGATCTTTTCATTTTTTAAGAGTCTGAAAAGGATCCTAAAAAGAGTGAGTATATGCCTTATCTGATTAGTTTAATGAGTCTAGACAGGCAAACTCAGTTTTCTTCATGAATTTTTAATGAGTCACGCGACGACAAACTCTATACCTTCATCAAATTTTAACGAGTCAAATGAAGAAAACTCAAGGTATCTTTTTCAGTTTATTGAACCAGGAAAAATAGGTAAAATAACTGCTCATTCCTTGTTTGTAGATTTAACGAGCCCGAAGAAGGGGAAAAACTCAGGGATTTTTCGATTTTAAGAGCGAGAAATGGTCCCAAAAAAGCAAGTGCTCTTGTTGCTATCATAGATTTTTAACGAGCGCAGTGAAAAAAACTCGAGATTTTTCAGTTTAATGAGCGAGAAAAGGACCTAAAAGAATGCTCAGATCATATTTATAAATTTTTAATGAGCCTAAAGAAAAAACTTGGGATTTTTTTTCAGTTTTATGAGTGAGAGAAAAGTGCCTAAAAAGAGTGCTCTAATGATCTTTTTCAGTTTAATGAGCTAGAAAAAGAGCGAAAAGGATTTGCTCGGACCATCGTCATATGTGTTTAGCAATCCCAATGATGACAAACTCAGGGAGTTTTCAATTTTTTGAGAGTGAGAAAATATCCCATAAAATAAAAGTGCTCTTTTGAGAATTGCATGCAACTTTTACTACTTTTCATTCCCGAGGATACTTTCATCAAAAGCAGAAAAAAGTATAAAAAGTAGTCGTTCCTATCCATATGGGTTCATGCATGATAAAAAATCATGGGGAATGGACTACTGCATCTTTGATGATTTCAAAATGATCATGTCTCTAAAAATAAATATAAGTTTTTTGAGCTTTCACATGCATTATTTTCACTATTTGAGAATTGTGAGAGCGTTTTGGAGCCAAAGAGAAGCAGATTTTCCACAGACCACTGCAGGAGATCCAGGGAATCATTCAATGTGCTGTCAGTCCCAGGTAGAGGCTAAAACCTTGCTCTATGCATTTCTTAACCTTTCTTATTAGTTTCTGGGGTGAAATTTTGCATATTTGAGGTGCCCTAAAGTAGTATTTGCACACTAACGCCCTCTAGAAGGCTTGTAGGGAGCGTTAAATGCTCTATACAGCCTGCTGGAGGGAATTTCCTCCCTGTGTACCATTGGGGGGGGGATTAGAGCTTAAGGGCATAGTTGATAACCTCATGCAGTGATTCCTGAAGTTGCATTGCCCCATTTTGATTGATCTTAGGGTTATTTTACACAAGTTTCAGGCCATAATGACTAGCCTATGGAGAGAATGGACCCATGATAGCGAGGATTTGCTGATGTGAAATGATCTAGCATGCATGCTTGCATTGTGCCGTTGTGGTTTACTGAAGTATGCAAAGCTAGAGCTCATGAAAGGGCAGGAGGATTTATTGAGATCGATTATCCAACACTAGGATGAACACGAGCAAGTGTTCATGATTGCAGATCATGAGTTTGCTATTGACCCTAATGACATATACTTTCTAACTGGTTTGTCATGTCATGGGGCACAAGAAAACCTGACCAGGGGAAGGCCAAATCCACGATCTACCCTAGAGTTGGTGCAATCCTACTGCATCCATGAGAGTTGACTTGTCAGCAACAAAGTCCCCATAGAGAGGATAAGGTATAGGTCTATGAGGGCCATTTTATGGTTGATTGTGTAGTTGGCAGGGTCAAAGAGTCCCCATCTTGCAACAAAGGTCAAACTGTTACTTACAATTGATTGTGTCCAGCCATAGATGTTCAACTGGTGTGAAGCAGTGCTTCGCCAGTTGAAGGTAGAGTTAATGGCATGCAAGACTCGTACCCAACATAGTTTTGGGTATGGTACTCTCATAGTTTCATTCATTCTTGAGAGGGTACCTATTATGTGCCCAAGGATGAGTTAGGTCCCTTTGATATGAGGGAGCCGAGGCAGGGGCAATGGTCATCACTCGATCGTCGCACAGGAGGAGGACTGATCCGACATTTCTTCGAGGAAGATTTCTTCCAGTGGCTTCATGGCCAAATTGTGATGATTGATGACTATGCTTAGGAGGGCATGGAATTCACTGGCGACTTGGACTTCATGTTGTCACTTAGGACCAACTGGGTTCCTCAAGGTGAGAATGATTTTTGAAAATACTTCAAGTATTTTTTATCTTTTGAATGTTTATGTAATGTTTTTATAGGTGAAATAAGAACTGACATGGAGCTTTATGCTTAACACAGATGTGGCGCCATTATGACCTATAGGCAAACCCCACCATATGCGATGAGGAGGCCAACTACCTGCTGGGGGGGTGATGCCGACAGTCTTCGAGAGGTTCTGAGGAACCTGGAGGGCTTGAGCATGGGTGTCCTCCCCCCTTCCTATGAGGGAGATTCCCGCTCATATGCAGCGGTACACAGTTGATGTACTTGAGCGGTTTCTGGTTCCTCTTTAGAGGATAGCTAGAGCGGTTTTCACATTTTAGAAGAAGTAGGTTGTTTTTAGTAGGTGTTTTGGCGTAGCCAATGGGTGTTTGTATCTGGGCTGAGTAGCCATTTTGTACTTTAAACATCCAAGTTTGGGAATATTTCAATCTAAAAGACTAGATTTTGATATATATATATATATATACAAACATTTTGGTATTTTGATGGCGTAAATGTTTTTAAAATGTTTTTGTAAAATTTTTAACTCAGTAAATTTTTACTTTTCATGCATGCTTCTATAGTGAATGAGATAGATGCCAATCTAATACATAGTTAGCTAATGAATCAGTAACCACATTAAATTCTCTAGGAATGTGTTCATATGTGATTATTTCGAATTGACATTCTAGGAGTCGTACCCTTAAATAATGACATAACAAGGTTGGATTATGAATGCGATAACAATTTGTCAATTGCATAACAACTAGCTAGGAGTCTAACCTGACCACTAGATTGGAGATGTCCCTTGATGACGCTTCTGTGAGAAGTGAAATTACAGACATATACCCAACAATATTGTTGGTGGCAGTACCAAAAAAGACTCCTCCAGAACAAACTAGTTCCAACTCAGGTGTGTAGATGACCCAAGCAGCTGATGAAATGTGTTGTGTGTGACAATTGGCACCATCCGTGTATCCTACATATGTTAAGGGTAGCGAAGACATATGCATTGTGAGAAGGATGTATGAGACAAATACTCCAATAAATATCAAAACAATCCAACCACACCAAAAAGGGAAGCAAAACTTATGAATGCATAAAATTACAAAGCACATGCCTAGTGCAATACTAGGAATAATACTTTTTTAGATAGAGCCCATTTCAGGGCTCAGCGAGCAGGACTCCTTCCTAGTCCTAAAGTTCATATGCCCCTTTTGAGAGGACTTTCTTGACAACACAGGGACCTAGCCATGAGGGTTGAAGTGTTCCTGCCCCCAAGAGGTCATGTTTTTTATCATAGAGAAAAACAAGATCTCCCTCTTGGTAAGAATGAGGCTTGACCATTTTGTCATATTGGGCTTTTACCCGGCGCTTGTGAGCCTCGAGTGCCAATTCAGCATCTTGACAGGTTTCGTCCAGTTGATTGAGGTAGTGCCGACAGTAGTGCCGAGCAGGAGTTCAATGGCTATTTGCAGGGAAGGGATTTGACACTTGATAGGTAAAACTTCTTCCAGGCCATAAGCGAGTTGGAAAGGTGTAAAGCTCATGGCAGTTTTTACTAAAGTTCGGTATGCCCATAGCACCGAATATAACATTCGGTGCAAATTGGTTTTATGGTTTCCTACCAACCTACAGATCATGGTTTTTAAGACACCATTAACAGCTTCTACTTGACCATTAGCTTGGGGGTAGTATGACGATGATTGATCCCAATGAAAACCAAGTAGCAATGTTAAATCAGACATCATACGGTTCTGGAAATGAGACCTATGGTCTGTAATGATGGCGTGGGGTACACTAAAATGATAGATAATCTGATTGAATAGGAATAGCGCCACAGTTTCTCCATCAGCTCAATAGATGGGAAGGGCTTCGACCCATTTCATGAAATAGTCCACAACTACTATGATATAGTTGTGTCCAATAGAGGAAGGGGGATTGCAAGTTACGAAGTCTATCCCCCATTTGGCAAAGGGATCGACAGAGATAACTGGGTGCAGTACGGTCAAAGAAGCATGCATTTTCTTTGTAAACACTTAACAAGGATTGCATTTCCATATGGCCTCGACACAATCTTTGAACAAGGTCGACCAGTAATAGCCTTCACCCAAGATTTTCTATGCAGTAGGTATGCCACAAAGATGACTGCCACATGCCCCAGCATGGTAGTCATTTAAAACATGTTCTGCCTATTCATGAGAGAGGAAATGTCGAAGAACTATATCCACACCATGACGATATAACGTATCGTTAATCACTAGATAGTGTCACACTTGGTGGCGGATGTGGCAATGGTCACTTGTCGAGAGCTTAAGGCAGAACCGTTCTACTTGGAGGCAAACAATAATTTCACCGTACCAATGGTCAGTGGTGTTGATAAGATAGACAACTTCATCCATAAGAGGATCATGGGCTATCTCGTTAGGATCAACGATGGGAAGTTGTGACAAAAGTTCGTCGAAGACTAAGGAATTCTTCACCTTAGCAGCTGTGAAAACCAAATCAAATTGTTGGAGGATCACTATCCCTTTTGAAAATTCTCCTCCAATTACTTGACGAGACAAAATATGTCTCATGGGATTCTCCAAGGCAATGAAAGTACTCTATCATAGTAGGATGTAGTGTTGAAATTAGTTGACTACAAAAAAACTGCCAGTGACATCTTTTCCACATGTGAATATCTGAGTTTGGGCACTGCTAGGCCTTTGGACAGATAATAGATCACATGTTCACTCCAGTCATCATGATTTTGAACCAAGACCATTTTGAGAGAGGAAGGCGAGGCTACCAGGTATAGAAGAAAGTCATGGACATAGTCAGGAGCGCTAAGCAGTGGGGCTGATATAAGCACCTTTTTCAAGGCATCAAATGATCATTGAGCTTGATCATCCCATAGATACAGAACTCCCTTCTTAAGTAGGTGCATAAAGCATTTCGTCAACTCAACATAGTTTACAATGAACCGTCGTAAAAAGTTTTCTTTCCCTTGAAAAAGTTGGAGCTATAGAACAGATTATGGACTAGGCAATTGAGTAATTGCCTTTAGCTTATCAGGATCAACCCTAATCCCATACTTGGAGATAATGAGTCCAAGTAAGCATCCAAACTCAACAAATAAAATGCATTTATGCAAATTTAAGCGAATGTTGTAAAATCGACACCTAAGAAAGATAGATCTTAAATGGTTTAGGTGTTGCATTCCTTGCTTGGAATGGGCTAGAAGGTCATCCAAGTAAGCTTGAACGATATGCCTGATAATGTGAAATGCGTAGTCTAGGGCTCTTTAAGAAGATTCTCTAGCATTCTTAAACCGAATGGAAGTTTGTGATAGGCAATGATGCCCCATGGGTAGACAAAGGTGGTTTTATGCTGGTCTTTGGGTTTTATAACAATCTGATTGTAACCTGAGAATCCATCCATGAATGAAAATGATTCACAACCAGCGCATTCGTCAATGATTTGATCAATGAAATGTGTTGGATAACTATCTTTGGGACACACTGTTAGTTTCAGTCTTTGCAACGTTCCTCCAGTGATCAAACATGCTCTTACAAAGTGATTTTAAGGTGTCAAGGTGAAATTTTGTCATTTCATTGAGTCTTCAAGTAAAATTTGGTCACTAGGTATTAGGTCTAGGGTTTGTTTTCACTCCTTTCAAAGTTGTCCAAATGCCGGTCCATGTCACAATTCAGTGGAGTGTACCATCATTCAGAGGATTTGCATCATCATGTCAAGCTCCAATCGATCATTTTACACCTTGTTCGTGCTTCAGTCGTGCCTAGGTAAGGTTCATTTCCCTCTCCTAGGGTTTTAAAGGTAATTTCTCTTAGATGGTCAAATCATCAGCAAACTTGTATCTTGATGTTCATACACCTTCCCTTATCCTTAATGTACCTTATTAAACACTTCCCATCACTGATATCCCTCAAATACGTCATTTTCACACAAACCCTAGTTTCTTGCTACAACTTGACAATTTTCTAGGCTAGCCCTGCGTTTTGCCCTTGTGGACCCCTTCCCCTTACTCAATATTTGGAATTACACTTTCCCCTACTTCCTAACATCCCTCCCTACTTCCCAAAATTTTCTCAAGAATTTAGACGCCCCTTATACCCTTCATTTCACTTCATTTCGACAAATCCCCTATTCCACACATCATGATAAGTTTTACTCCAATGATGTTTATGTGGACGAATAGATGAATTTGGGAAAAATGAGATAGTTTTGTGTCCACAATAGGCCAAGGAAGATAAACCTCCTTCACTTTTTACATAGGTGTCATGTTTTTAGAGAAATTTCAAAACTACAGTTGCCTCAGGAGAATTGATGCACCTCTGAAGTGACCTTGGAAACATCAAGATTTCTCCTAGCTTGGTTGGCCTAATGACTTGCTTGATGAGTCAAATGATAACTAAACACAAATAGATTTCCAATGAGATATCATGAGCTCAATTTGGAGTTGAGGAAGACTTTCAAAAGTTAGCTGCAACGACACTTTGCCTTGAGGTAGCCTCATTTTGCACATTTTGACCAGTCTTGGGAGATTTGATTTTTGGCAAGGCAAATGAACTCCAAATTGAAAAATTCCAGTTGGGTTGGAAATTATACTCAATAATATTTCCAAAAAGCTATCCCATGCCCATTTTTGACTCCGGGAAGGCCTCCAAAAGTCTCCCCCAAAAAGGCGCTACGCATTGAGATGGCACTACACATTGGGCAGCCGTCTGCAGTGTAAAAAATGAACTGGCGTGACACATTGAGATGGTGCAGTGCATTGGGCTAAAAATCCTGAAATCCATCCAAATATTCCTCCAAAGACTCTCAAATTGCTAAATTCTTAATTTCCCAAGTAAGTTAACATCCCTCCATGACCAATGAATGAATTTCTCTTGTTGCTTTTGGTGATTTAATGGATAAAAATTAAAACCCTACCTCCTTGCATTTTTTGTCAAAAAACAATTGCATAAGGTTTATGAGTTGTTTTCTTGCTGCTAATTCTACTCCTAGCCATTTCTCACTCCCTCACTCCTTCATTCCCTCAATCATTCTCTCCCTCTCTTTACATTCTCATCTACCCATTCCACATTTCCCATATCCCTAATCAACTAACCCTAAATCCTTAATCCCACTATCCCAAACCCTAGTCAAATATCCCCAAAACCCTAATTGCCATCCCAAACCCTATATATCATCCCCTAAACCCTTTCATTCCCTAAAATCCTATAGCTAGCATCAAACCCTCCCCTCATAAGTCCCCTTCATCCATGGTGCTAAAAAACATGAAGGCAAAACCGACAAGCTGCCAAGAGGAGGAAAATCAAATTGACCACACTTGAGCAAGAAATTCAAAGCTGATCATGAATCTTGGCTTGAGAGAACAAACATGCACTTAGAAAGGATTCTAGAAAGGGCCAACAATGAGAAAAACATGTTGAGGAACATGGCATATCATTACTTGGCGAGAAACAAAGTGTGCAAGGCAAGAATCGGAACTTGAAGGCCAAGTTGAAGAAAGCACCGAGGAAGTGAAAAGAGAAAGATAGAATTCAAATCTTGGTTGAGGCTTCCTTGGCCCAACATGACACTTAATGGAGGACACTCAGCCCAAATTTCAAAAAAATTGGGACACTTTTTGCAATTTTTGAATTTTTGCCTTAAAAAACAGGTTTTTTGCCTGATGCGTCGCGCCCCTTGTTGCTCGCTTTCGATGGGGACCTCCTTATAAGGAAAAATCAGCATATTTGGATTTTTCATGAAAAAATATGCATGCTCACAAATTGCCAAGAAATTTTGACAGGTTTTGGGCTTCCAAAAAGGTCAAAAACACCTCAAAAATGACCTTTCTGCCCCTTTTTTGACACACAGGAAGCAGTCTTGGGAGAACTCAGTTTTGGAGAAAATTTGGACACTGGGAAGGCCTCCAAAATCAGTTGCAAAATGGCACTACGCATAGGGAAATTAGCGTGGCGCATTGGGGAAATTTTGCTCAGTTTCACCAAAAGTACTCTATTTTTCACCTAGTTTCTTGACAGTTTGACTTTTCTCCTTCTAATTGTCAAAATCATGATGTAATTTAATGCGACTTGATGGATTTTGATGTAATTATGCTAAATTTTCACTCATAGAGGTAGATTCATCCATGAAAAGGTAGTTTGCAACTAAATGAATCAGTTCCCTAATTTTTAGAGGCAAGTTGTTCCACTGCCTACTTTTTAGTTCTCAGTGTAGAATTTGTTGGAACAGCTCCTAAACTTATGAACTTGACCCGTAGAGGCTAGGTTGAGTTGTTTCTTGCCTATAAGTTGCAATTTTTCAGTCATTAGCAAGGGTTGGACTTTTGAGAAAGCTTGAAGCTTCATTGTATACACATTTCAGCAGTTTTGGCTAAGGAATAGACTAGGGTTTGCAGTGATTTATGGGATTCATGTGGCATCTTGCTTTGGTATTGTGTTTCCCTCTGTAATTGTAATTTTACATGTGTTTTATGTATGCCATTATCTATTTTTCTTCATCTTAACTAAACAAACAAGGATAAAGGTAGAATCCATTAAAATTGTAGTGCTCTACCTAGGGTTTGCTTAGTTATTTATGTTTTCAGCTATTTGAAGAGGATCCCTAAGGTTTTCTTACCCTCTTAAACTCCTCACTTGTCTAAAATCTTTCCATTTCATTCAATTTGAAGTATCAAATCATTTTCCTACCTTGACCCATAGAGATCTCTGCAAAACTGAGCCTCATTCCCCAGATTCAAAATTTGCCTTTCCATTTGAGCCAACAAAACATTATCAAAATTAATCAAACTCTTTTGCAAAAATACCTAGCCTAAAATCAGTCTTCACATAAGTCATCTCAAACCTCATTGATCATCTTTGCTGAGATTGACAGGAGAGAGCCCTCTGCCAACTTGGTAGGGCTAGCTATCAGGTTATGCATGGTTTGATGTTACCCTAGATCCTACCTTTCTTAGCCTAAGGTAGATTTAGGAACTAACACACACGAAATTCAAGTCTCGATAGCTGACACATACGTGGATGGTTCCTTGTTTTTTGTCGATAGGAACCAGATTGGAAATCCATTCTGTTAAAGGAACATGATAGACAAAACCAACTTGTAACAATTTTTCTACTGCATTTTTTATGGCTATTGTTTTGCGAGGATGGACTGGTCGAAGCCTTTGACAGACAGATTTAGAATTGTCGTAAAGCTTGATCTCATGCTCGATGATAAATAGATCTATGCCGGATATTTCCTCATAAGACCAGGCGAATACATCACGAAATTCCTTAAAAAAGTAGGTGAAGCTTGCAATTTCCTCACAAGTGCAATCTACTCTAATCTAGATGTTTTCTACAATGCCTTTCCTGACAGAAATATCGATGAGCAATGTCTTTGAAATATTGCCCATGCTTCCTTCTGCCTCCAAATTTTGGATGGTCGTGTAGGGTGAGGAAACAATTTCTGGTATGTCAAGGGACAGGATTTGAAGAGGCATCATGTATGAATCAGATATTGAAACGTAATGGTGAAAATCCTCCCAAGGTCGCTCTTCTAAACTCATGATTTCTCGAATAGCTTTGTCCATAGGTAGGACTTGATTGAGTGCATCGAAAGAAGGAGCACTTATGGGAGGGGCAGTGGTATCGTTGGCTGTAACCAAAGTGGCCGAAGATGTGGATGCAGAATGAATGGCTTAGTAAGCTGATTCAGCTGGTGATAGTCGCATTTGTTCTCCGTATGTCTCAATGTTTGAAGGAGTCCGTAGGATACATGGATCGGTCTGTTCATGAGGAATATCTGAAATCATATTGACCATTTGTGAAACCTGGGGCGGCTAAAGAGGGAAACAACCCATGAGGGAAGAAGCCTTTAGTAGACCGATACCGATACTGACGTAAAAGTCAGATACACCACCTATTAGGGGTACATAGCTGCTTGGAAATGGGGAATAATCCGGGGTGCAGAAGGACAACTGGTCCATTGTAACTACCTTCCATCCAATGGAAATAGGATGATGCGAAAGGCTGCAGATACGATGGTCTTCATGGCATATGTCCAACTGCGATCCAGCAAGAGATTAAGGGATGAAAGTGATTGGGTAGCTAGCTAGGTAACCTTTTGGGATGAAAGTGATGGGGTAGCTAGCTAGGTAACCTTTTGGGATGAAAGTGTGGCCGTCAAAAGCTTTAAGGGAATTTGATGGTGAGTATAGGGTTGGAGAACCCAAAGTGAACCAACATGAAGTCAACATGACACAGATAGAAGCACCTTCATTGATGACAGTTCTATGTATACCTTTACCTTTAAAAAAAAATTGCACTTGAAATGCAAGCTACTAGGAAGGGGAGGTTTACACTTTTCCATGTCAAAAATTTCAAGCATGGAATCCTGTGGGTCGATACCACCAATAGCTGAAAGTAAAGCTTTCCTTTGTGTTGGACATGTTTGTAATACTTTGAGCTCCGACATAGCTAATGACACTTGTGCCAAGTCTTCTACAATGATGTAGTTTTGGGCGGCATGTGCAGATGTATTGTGCATTGTGTGTCGAAGTGCCCCTTTACGGGGGCGAATTACAATGTCAACAACCAGCCTTGCGATATGCAAATAGTTGGGCAGTGCTAGGTTTTGACATGATGAAGGTTCCTCTGCATGAGTGATAAGAGCTCCATTAGATTTGGCTCTTGTTTGTAGATCTACCGTTTCAAAGGTGTAAATGGTAGAAGATCCTTCACTAGCTGAAGGATGTTGCAAACCACCATTTCCCCCTTGCGGGGGTTGGGGTTGGTTTACAATAAGGTTTTGCTATTACTGAGAGGGGAAAGGATTATTAAGGACAGTGGGGGTCCTACCAGTATGATTTTTAGCAATGTATTATGTGCATTCCTGAAGATGCAGGTAGCGATAGGTCATGTGGTCTTTAGCACAGATTTTGCAAGGGAATCTGGCGGGTTTATCCTTTCCATCATCAAGAGGTGCAGTGGCCTCCTACTTTAGGTTTTGCTACTTTGTTGACTGCTCCTCAGAAGGAGTGGTCTTTTTCTTATTCTTCTTGTTCTTACCACCGGGTTTTTGCGTAGACTGAAAAGAGTTTATCGCGGTGGTAGGAAGAGCAGTCGATTCGGTAGAGGGGTCCACTGACATCTGGGCAATGTGACCGCTGAGTTATTTTACAGCATCCCCAGAGGTTGTGCCGATAATCCCATCGGCATGCACTTCGGGGTGCTGAGTAGCAGAAACATTGGAGTTATGAGGGTCATTGGGGATTACGTAGTAAAGAGTACCAGATTGTGAATATATCAGATCTAAGTGTTGGACACGACGTATGGATTGGTCTTCTGTGACCACACCACCTAAAGTGACATCTTTGGTGATTTGTGGGAGTAGGGACTTGTAGAACCAGTCCACTAAGAGATAGTCTGGGAGGGGAGCTTTGACTAACCTCCATATACATCTCCATTGATGTATATGATCAGAGATGTGGGTGGTGGTATCCTGATGTAATGAAGTGAGGAGATTTGTCCCAGTCTCATAGTGGATGGGTAGCTATAAGTTCTTTAAGAATTCCATTGCTAAAGCGTCAAAAGTATTCATTGACGCACATGGTAACTCAATCTACCACTTAGCTACGTTGCCAGTGAGGGTGTGGGGAAAAAGACGTAACCAAACACTACTGTCCACCATGGAACTCGAAACACACCAAAGATGATAGGTGGTGACATGGGTGCCTGGATCCTCCCCTTGTTTCCCTTCAAACTTGGTGATGTTTGTCGGTATTTAATGCGGGATTGGTAGCCAATGTAAGTTATGATAGATGGAGTCATTTGTAAGTTTGTACAAGTCGGGGATATCCAATGTTTCCAAGAAAGGCATAGTGTGTGGTGCCCCCGACTCGGACCAAGGTGATGACATATGACTTGAGGATCCTTGCGGTCCTCCCATCGTTTGAGTCCCAATATTATACATAGGTTGTGTGGTATAGTAGTTTCCTTGGGGTATGGCGTTATAGTGTGGATTTCCATGGGGAATGTGATGTTGGGGTATAGGATTTCCCCAACGATAAGCAGTTCCCCCTTGACTCATTTGAATTTGTGAGTAGGGTGCCCCCATGGATTGGTTGGGACCTCCTTGAGCAAAATGATTAAAAAATTATTCAACAAAAATTGATACAATCATTCTTCTCCTTCCATATTATGTCTCGACTGAGAATCACTTATAATATATATGTTTTTCTTTATTCTTGATGTGTATTATTGAAACCAACAATGTTTTATCATTGTTAGTTTGAGAGAGTTGAAGCTTACTTTTACGTAGTTTCATATCTTTCATTTAAATCGTCTTAAGGATTACTTTATTTTAGTTTAATTTTGTTGTGAGTTTTGTGCATATGGAGATTGTGTTGAGTGAGAACCTCTTGGACTTGTGCAACTCTCCTCCATATTGCTACAATATCCATCTCTCCTATAACACCAGTATGGCTCAACAGTTCATGAGCAAGAAGAGTACCCAAGGAGCAGACACAGAGGCTTACTGGTGCATCAGTGATGTTTGGTCAAGCACACAAATAATTCAAACTAATGATGAGGTCTTCATCAATTTATAGAGAGGAAGTGGCAATAGATTTCCAATCTCAATCTTGGTGAATGGTTCTCTTGAAATTATAAATGGTAATTGGTTAATTGTAAAGTTGTATTTGATTTATTTAATAGTAATCCTAGTGTAATGTATATGATCCTTCCAAGAATAATATTTTACAGTGAACTTGTTAAATGAAACAAAAAAGGGGAAAAACCATTAATATATTGTCCCTCGATTTATTATGAATTGATTTATATATATAGTTATCATTATTCCAAAAGAAAATTGTTCTAAGTTCTCTTTTTATTTTAGTTACATGTAGTCGAATTGAGTGGGTATGTTGGAATTTTCTCATGTCATATTTGAATGGGTACATTTGAATGAAACTAAAATAAAAAGATAACATAGAACAATTGTCATTTGGCATAACGATAGTTACACACACACACATATCATTAAAATGAATTGCAATGAACCATTCTAAATTAAAAAATATTTGATAAGAGTTATGTGTTGATATTAATTGTTATTGAATTGTGGTTAAGGTGTCTACATTTGAATTAAGTTTACCATATTGTTTACGATGTTGACCTGCAATATAACTAAATGAATGATCATGTTGTGGTATTTAAGAGGAAAACATTTTAATTGTCAAAATATGAAAGATATGCCAATAATAGCAGTTGATTATTCACATTGAAGAAATTTCTTGATAATATCTAGTAGTATTTCTAATGGAAACTACGGAAGGATTTGATACCCTCAACTATGAAATTATTAATTAAGTATACATTGTGTTGTTAGAAATAGGGTTCAGTGAGAAATGCCTATGGTGGTAGAGTAAATCTATGGTCGTGGTTGAGTGATTTGTTGATAATACAGCCAAAAATCATTGTCCAATAATGCTCGAAACAAACCTAATGTTGTTCATGTAACATAATTCTCATAACCCAAATGTAACTCTACAATGTACAAAAGGAATTTTTAATTAACACATAATTTTCTTGCATCTCAAAATGACAAATATGATGAGACTATCCTTTTCACGCGTCAATATGTGTAATAATTACACTATATTGTTTGAAGTGGGTTGGGAAGCCTATTAAGACGGGTTTAAAAAAAATAAACTAATAACTCCAACTACTTCAAAGTATAGCAAGTGAACCAATGTGAAATTAAAAAAGAAAATGAAAGATCACTTTGTACAAAGTCTTGGCACAATAATAGGTAAGGAGAAAACTCATAGACTCTTTCCACTATTCATAGTAAATTCAATGCTCATTACGAAATATGGGAAAAATAAAATCCAACGTTA
Source organism: Pinus taeda (assembly GCA_000404065.3). Classification (NCBI taxonomy): domain Eukaryota; kingdom Viridiplantae; phylum Streptophyta; class Pinopsida; order Pinales; family Pinaceae; genus Pinus; species Pinus taeda. The sequence goes on along the minus strand of APFE031626613.1, from coordinate 13,313 downwards.
GATAGAAACTGTAAATAATTATAGTTCTAAGTACTTGTGTTCATTTATTCTCTAACAAATCAAGATAAGTATCATGATGTGATAACACTCCAACATCCCTCTAAATATGTTGGATGTATGTACTATAAGAGACTAAGAGAATTAAAAACACAACTCTAAGTGGTTGTGTTATTCAATGCTCGTAGCAAAATCTGGGAAAAGAAAATCCATAGATAGAAACCATAAATAATTATAGTTTCAACCACCTGAATTCATTTCTCTATTGACAAAATTAAGGTAAGTATCATGATGCTATAACACTCCAACATCACTCAAGATATGTTGGATGTATGTACTACAAGAGACTAAGAGAATTGAAAACACAACTATGTGTTCTTATTTAACACAGATGCAAATTAACCATCTCAATTTCTATATTTTGAACAACGGCATATTAATATCAGATAAATATACATTATATTTATCCTTGCGATGCCATGCTTACAAAATGGATCTTTCTGGAGTACAACTGATGGAAATAAGGGATAGTCTTTCTTGATATAGATCATATCACTTGGGTACCAAAGCTTGTGTTTTCTCATTGCACCAAAGATGTAAAACTTTTGCAGACCTTGCATGTTTAAACAAACAAACATACTATCAATGACAAGACATAAGTAACCTACTCTAATGCCCCACATATAAGTGATTCTAAAATTTTAAGGAGCATGGATTCCCTATAGAACTTGATCTCACAACAATGAACTCCTGACTAGAAAAAGAACTTTCGGAAGAAATTTCGAATGTAGGAATACAACGCCTCACATGTAATGCTAATTAACTAAATTGAAGAAATTCAAAATCCATACAAATGTAAAATAAAATAAAAATAAGAACCCAACATACTAATACTAATCTCTAATAAAAGAGTAAATCAATATACACACTAGAACCTATGTGGGTAACAAAATAGCCATACAACTATGTCATGTTATGTATAGAAAAACTTTTAATTTCAATTTTGAATGGGCTCACACTTCACATGGGATGGAAGTTTTGTTATAATAGCCCCAAACATAGATATAGTGATTTTATCAACATAAGGAACATCTAGACAGTTCAATGCTTAATGAAGTACATGACAGATCGATACCCAACATAATTATCATGAATGAAACCCCAAAATTTGGGATTTCAACATTTTGTCTTGACATTTTTACGATATTTGCAAATGATTGTGGTCATGAAAAGACAAAACACCAAAAAATGGTTTCAAAATACAACACCATGATTCTTGGGCTAAATATTGTGAGTGAATTGTATGGAAGTGTCTTTTAGCATAAATTGAACTCTTCTAATTAACTATTTTTCCTTTATATTTAGTGAATAATAATGTAGTCTAAAATATTTCTATATATGTTGTAGCTAGAGAGAGAGAAAAATGAGAATTGAGCATTTATTCTTGTTAATCATGTATACACATGTCTATGGTCATTATGTTAATTATAGTATATTGGAATTATGTTTCTTTAAATTAACGGAGTTGTGTTGTTTCTTATTGCATACAAAATATGATGACCTATAAATGAAATGAGCTATAGTTGTCAATGATGTCAAGAACACTAAAATGATACCATACTATAGATGAAATAAACTAGGTTTCTCAATTCCATTAAAAGTATTGATGAGATTTATTATTCATTACAGTGGATGGAGAGCAAAGTTGTTACACATTTTCCAACTCATAAGTAATAAAGAGTAGAGCTAGGTCATAAAGGAGAGAAGAAATGCTTTAAATGATTACATTGTACACTTTTCTTATTAGATTGATAAGCATGTTTATTTGAGAATAGAATTCCCACAATTTTAATTTAATTATTAATACTTATTAGGTGAATGGTAGAGATTTAACTTCCATGGAATGTCCTAGAATAGTCATAGTAGTATTCACATATCATGGGTTAAGATTTATCTCCAAGTTAACTATGCTCTTTTAATTAATTTATGTCAAATTGTTTAATTAAAAAAACATCATATCAACACATGTCATATTGAACATGTGGTATTGATAAGTTATGGTATTGACCCATAGTATTGTAAGTATTTTGATGCTTATCATGGATTGATGTGTATAATGGTCATTTAATGTATATGGTTGCAATAGTTAAAAAAACTGGTAAAATTTCTTATTGTGTAGTGTCTAGACTCGTTGAGTTGTTTCTTGATATATGGTAGTAATGTGAAATACAACATCAACCCATGGGTAGAGATAATAAAACCTTTGAGAGTTTGAGTAGACCATCACTTTATGTATAAATACAAAATTGTTCTCAAAATGACAATGCATCTACTTTATAGTGGACATGCATAGCATGCAAATATATTTGTATATGGCAAGTACATAATCTATGGTATAGTGAAAAGGAATAATCTTTTAAATCATATAATGCTCTAGAATAAATTATAGGTTTTTCAAAAATACAAGGATGCAAGTTTGGAGAAGAGTTTTGTCTAAGGAATACATTCTTTTAACTATGAATTGTCTTTCTCCTCTTGTAGGATAAAATTTTAGTTGTTAAATATTGTATCAAAAACTTTTAAAACATTAAGAAATATATATATATAATATATATATATATATATAATATATATATAATATAATATATATAATATATATAAATATATTATATATAATATATATATAATTACAAAAAAGAGAGAGCAAAGCTAAGCAAGAAGCAAAAAATAATCAAAATTCGTTCTACACTTCAAACTATACAAATTAAAGTGTGCATGCTATTTTGAGAAAAAAACTCTATACTAAAATTTTTTAAACAAACAAATCCAATAGCTAGAATAAGGTAAATCATCTCACTCCCCATACAATTAACCAAAAAATAAACATACGAGTAATTCTATATAACATGTATTTTCAAATATTTAAAGCCTTTAGTATTAAAGTAGCTTTAAAAATATTTAAAATGTATTTTGAAATAAGTATTCCCCATATGATAATGAAAGTAGTAGCTTTAGCTTCATTTAGATGTTGCAAATGCATAAATTAAATTATCAATACAAAAAATAAAAATAACACATTTTTAATATAAATTTACATATTAGAACAATCATATAAATTTAAATGGTTAGTAAATGTTAATAAGCATGAATCCATAATAAACAACAAAGCATTTACTTTATAATACATCTTATATTGTTAAAATTTTAAAAATTACAAAATTAACTATATTATTATTATTATTAGTAAACATATATACATTTGAGAAACATGGAAGAATTATTCTTTCTCCATGAAGATTTATATACACTTTATTGTGGAGTTTCTTAATTCATAAATAGGCTATGTTACAATAAAATGGGCAACCCATGGTTTCTCAATATCCCATGCCTAAAAAACCATAACTCATTTCATATGAAACTTGCTCATATGATATTTTTTTAATTAATCAATTTAACTAAAATGGCAAAAAAATGCATAACTACTTTGCACATAAATCTTAGTGCTTGATTTATGTATACTACTAAAAATATTATAGAATATTTAATGGATCTTATTTCTTACCATAAACCTAACAATAATTGATAATTTAATTCAAATTATGTAATCTCTATCTCAAAAGAAATATGTTCATGGATGTAATTAAATTTGACTTGATTGTAACTTTGAGTTACCAATCACATTGGAAATGGGTGAATATATAGTTTCATATAAAAAACTTGTGCTTTTCAAATTAAAAAATGCATGTCAAACTTAAGAGTAAATTTATTACTATTGAAACCTAAGTGGATACATGTTATATATATTGAATGCATAAAGATGGAAGAAATAGAGAAATGTAACGACCTGTCTTCACTCAATGCCTCTCTAGTAAGCTTGAAACATTAATTGTAGAATGTAGAAAGAACGGGTCCAGAAAGAGCCTAGGCTAGATTACATAAAGTACCTATTACCAAGCAAGACAGGTTACACATTCAATTCAAGCCTAAACTTGTACGATATTCAAAATTTAAGAAAACCCAACTACTTTATCTGCAAATAATTTCTTAAAAAGCATCTCAAGTTGTTCTTGTTATAGATGTAGTAGTCAAAATGTAATCTCCTCCTCCTTTAATGGTCGATCAAACTTTTTTTAGATAGATTATATATATATATATATATTCTTTCTCTATGATTTGCATTTGCAGGAATTTTGTTATATTTGCCATGGAAGGGTTTTGTCTTATGTATGTTTATGTTTGTGTGGCTGTAATTTTATGTTTGTAGTTTTTGTATTGTCTCAGTGTTATGTTATGTCTATCTTTATAGCTTCTGATATAGAAAATTGCATATTATGTGAATTTGAGGTTGAATTTATTTTTTGGAAATGCATCAAGAGAAGGAGCAAGAAGGGATATATGGATGAATGAAGGGAACTGTTGTTTGATGTCATTAATTGAAGAAGTTGGATCAAATTAATTAAGGTATTTACATAGGAGAGGAGGGAACCAAAGAGACATAACAATGATATTTATTGAGCCATGAAGGGTATGTTTGTTGTATTAATTTTATATTCACGATTTATTATTCATTTTTGGTTCCATAGGTCAGAGTAGAATTTTCTTGTCCTTCTTCATCAAAGCCCATGACCCACTCTATTAATCTATCATTCGTGCAACTGACCCGATTTTTCTCCCATGTTTTGACGTGATTTCCCCTTAGTTGTTTTTAATCGATATAACTCGAGCTAAATGTATAAACTAAATTATTATCTGTGATAACATCAAATACCAAATTGAAACTATAGAAGAAAGCCATATCTCTCGCTTTCTATGTCGACATGGAGCTAAACCTATATTTATATTTCAATGTTTTGATGAGTCATCTAAAGTTCGTCTTTGAAGGTGCAAACATATACAATAGATTCAACTTTATTTCTATTGTGTCTCCTCATTCAATACCTGCTTGGCCTAATGTTTTTAAATATTTATGTTATGTTGTTAGTCCTCATCTCATTAATCTCTTATATACTATGTATTTTAATATTTTTTCTCTATTTTGGGTCATTAATCCCATTAATTCCTCTTAACTATTCATTTTTTTAAGTACCATTGCTTCGTTATTGGTCCCTAATCCCATTAGATCCTTATTTATAATGTTTTTATATTTTTTCTCTATGGTCTTGGTACCCAATTCCATTAATCCCTTGGAAAATTTTTGCTTAGTTGGAATCATATAGCCACATCACTCCTCCCCTTGAAGCATTCTATTAATCTAGAATTCAAAAAGCATCCATCCACCTATGTCACAAACATACCAGTGTAGATACCTTCGTTTGTTTAACTTGCTGTTTTTAAACCATGACTCGCTATCTTTATCTATTTACAAATTTGTATGTGATAGACCTTCTCTACGTCCAGAAATGTGCAAGCAAGCCATCATTCTATTGCCTCTCATTTTCAAAATGCTCATAGCTACTCTCTCGCACATCCAAAATCCAATAGATAATTATAAGAAGTGGCTTTTGGTTTTGTATTTATTATTGATATTGTTTTTTCTTTTGTTATTGTTATAGATCTAATATTGTTATCATTATAGCTCCAAAATTGAATCATTCATCGTGAATATGTTTGGTTATTTTCCAAGCGTGAGTGAACATTAGATGTATCATTTGTTTGAGGCTTGAAAATGGAAATATAGGTCTTACCAACTGATCCCACCCTTTCAGGTTTATAGAGGTGATGCTTTTGGGGGTTTTAAAAAATTTCCCCCAAAGGTCACTGTTCAAGGGGGTTGTAAACCGCCCCAAAAAGTGGTTTTTTGGGGTGATTTGCAACCATCCCCAAAAAATGAATTTTGGAGGGAGTTGGAACCACTCCCAAAAAATCCACTTTTGGGGGTGGTTCACATCTCTTAAAGGGGGTTTCAAAAACTTCCCCTAATGCTAACCCCCGCTCCCCCCCAATTCCACTTTTGGAGGCAGATAATGCCCGCCCTTAAAGTATTTTTGTAGTAGTGAAGTGCCTTGTATTTGTGTGTATTCTCTATTTTCCACATTTCATCTATTGCACACTATAAAATGTAGCATAATAAATCTAGAAGTCTAGATAACATTGATAGTATAGATTTTATATTTTAAGTATAATTTTATCAGATGTGTTGTGATGAACTATCTAGTGTAATATGCAAGTCAGCTTATGAATCATATTGGTATTAGAGAAGGTGGCTTTGGGTATTTTGTGGATTTTCCAGGGGATCTTTATTGGTTTAAACAAAAAGTTCTAAAACCCCACCCATGGCCAACAAATGTATTAAAAACCCTTGATATGTGTCAAAGGAGAGGTTTTCAAGACTAGAAAAATAAGATGTTGATATTGACCATAATTTGAATCTCTTTATGGAAAATATTGAGAACGAGTTGGGAATTAATGTATATGGGTGTTCCAACTTAGAGGCCAAATCAAAGGGGAATTCGGGGGATAGGGATGAAACAGAGAGGAAATCTAAGAAATAACACAAAAATTAACAACGTAGTTCATGCATCACGAACCATTCATAGTCTTTGTTCAAGATGGAAACAAAGGTCTACATGAAGCCATATAAGGTGAGATTGATGCTTTGAATCGAAATCACTAATTACAATAGTTAGATATTTATTTTAGTGTTCTTGACATAGAGGAAGGACATAAAAATTTATGTTATCATCTAAAATTAGAGGGCCACACCTAGACATGGTGGGAAAGCCACACAAAAACCTTAATACTGGAGGGAGATCCTCTAGTGATTAAGTGGGAAGATTTCAAAACTCTTATAAAGTCACATTTCTACCCTATCGAGTATCTAGAGGACTGGTGGATTCGGTGGAATCACTTCAAGCAAAGACGAGTGTTGAGTGTATATGATGCAGGAGCATGCGACTCAGAAGGAAAAAGCCTGCAGTTTCTATGTTTTCTAGTTAAAAAAAATAGGAACAGGGTAGAAAATAAAACATGCTATCTTTTTTTCAGTTAAAAATAGCATAAAAGTAATGAATAAAACTTGTTATCTTTTCACAGATAGACAAGTTTTAAAAATCCTTAAGTTACTATGTAAAAAGTCTGGTTTGTAATAAGTAAGGTTATCCATTATAAATAAAAATACATTGGCCGCCAAGCGGGAGGAGGGGAGGCGATGCCAGCATTGTCATTATGAAAAAAAAAACCTCAATGTTATCTGGTGAATATGAATTTTGAAATCGATGTAATGTTTGAGAGATTCCACAGCTTTTAATATGGGCGTAATTGGTTTTACATGCGATATAGTTAACTATGTATAAGCATGGCGACGATGTATGTGAATTAAAAGCCGCGGTGTTTGTGTGATTCTTCCTCGATGCAACAATGGTGTCACCCTACGAAAGTTTGAGTTGGATCCTGAACCGTTTGATACCTCAAACATGGTATTTACATTACCTTTTGCTGAGGGTATATTAACTCTTGTTTGTAGATATTTTTGGGATAAGATCATTCACCACTCATCTCTAATTCTTGTGGGCTCTGTAATGGGATTGAAACCTCGCACACCCTGTCCAATTTGCGAACCTTACCTTCTCAGTATTTTCCTTCTTCATATTTGAAGACTTAAAGGGTTAGGCTCCGGAAGGCCATTTTCACCAATCATCTACCAATGAAAAAGGTTTCTACCAAAAATCTGGGTAAATGAACGAAGAGTTGACCATCTTCAGGTTTGGCTGACAGGCGTGAACATTACAGTTGTGAACCTCTGCGGATTCAAACCATATTGGCGCAGAGTAATTTCATAGGAGCTAATTATTTTAAGGACGACTTGGGAGGCGCGGGATTCCCCTTCGGCGATTGTGTGTGTTCGTTTCTCAGAGTAGAACAACAAAGTTTCATTAATAAGAGTCTGATCTTGCCGACAACTTCCAGTTTTATGGACGCAACAACGAATTTATCCCTTTCTTCAACTTTTAAGGTTTTCGCTGATCAATTTGTTTCCTGATGTTAGTAGTTTCACTTCGTTTCTCAAATAATGTGAATTATGTCGGTTTGATGACACCAGAATGTATATAAAGTTTTAGCTCGAACCATCATTCATTCTAAAATTTATACTAGAAGTATTCAGAAATGATAAACTGCAGATTCAAGGCACTGATCTTGTGTATGGACTTCAATACCACGTGTGAAACTTCATCCAGGTTTTATTATTGTCAATTAAGTACATTTTGCGGGTTTAAGGAAAATAATTGAAGCTATCAGTTAATGACTGATACGCTGGGAGTAGAAAAAATGGAAGCGGACTCTGACATTGAGGAACTTGCTATTAGATTAGGGAGATTATCCCTAACACCTGCACCCACGCCATCATTAGTGGTATCAGAGCCATCAACTGACAATGAATTGAATCTCAGGAGCAGGAGAAGGATGGCTTTCAGAGTTGGAAGAGGACGAGGACACGGTGGAAGAGGACAGCCTGTTGCGAATGCTGAAATAATGGAAAGCATAGAAGAGTTGCGAGCTAGATTGGATGCGTTAACCTCAGATAGAAACATAGATGATGGAGATGTTAGTGAGCCTGAAATTGAAGCTACAGAGGAGGAAGCTATACAAGTTACTCCTGAGATGAGGTTCTTTCAGTCAGTGTTGAAATCCACAGCGAGGCCATGGAATCAATTAGTACCAGTATACCAAGGAGGACTGAATCCAGAAGAATTGATTGACTGGATTAATAGCATGGAGAAATTCTTTGATTATGAAGAAATGGAAGATGAGAAGAAAGTAAAGTTTGCTGTTACCAAATTAATAGGCCATGCAGCACTCTGGTGGGATGGTGTGCAGGTGGAAAGGAGGAGACTTGGTAAGCAGCCAATCAAGAATTGGAGTAGAATGGTCGCAAAGTTAAAAGGTAATTTTTTGCCCAGTAATTATCAGCAAACATTGTTTAGACAAATGCAAAATCTTAGATAGAGAGCTTTAACAGTGAAAGAATATACATAAGAGTTTTATAAGGTGAGAATAAGAGCTGGAGAAGCCCAAGATACAGATGAGAAGGTGTCTAGATATATGAATGGCCTCAGGATGGACATTTAGGATGAGATAAGTCTGCTGTCTCCTAAAATAGTAGAGGAAGCTTATCAGATAGCGCTGAAAGCTGAGGAAAAAATCATGAGGAAGTAGTCTGCCAGAGGGAGAGGGACTTTCAGAGGAAAAGAAAGTCAAGGTGGTAGTGGAAGATCTACAACACCTAAAGAAGGAGCTAGCAGCAACTCAACCCAGCATGCACCCAAAGGAGGTGATGCAAGAGGCAGAGGGAGTTTTTCTAGAGGAAGATGAAGCAGAGGAGGAGGTAGAGAAATAAGATGTTACAGATGTAATAAGTTGGGACATAAAGCTTTTGAGTGTCCAGAGAATGTAGAAACAAATTAGAGGAATGCAATTGTTGCTCCAGGTGAGGAAGAGGCACCAGTGGCAGCAGTAACAGAAGGAGTAAATACACGAGAAAGAGGAGAATCTTTGGTACTTAATAAAGTCCTGCTTAAGCCAGCAAAGGAGATGGTTGAACCACCACAAAGGAAGACTTTATTCAGGACAATGTGCAAATTCCAAGGGAAATGTTGCCAGATGATCATTGATAGTGGTAGCACTGATAATTTGGTCTCTACAGAAGATGTGGAGAAATTGAACCTGAAGACAATGAAGCATCCAACACCTTATAAAGTGTAATGGTTGAAAAAGGGACATCAACAACTGGTAAGTGAACAGTGTGAAGTGGAATTTCAAGTGGGCAAGTATAAAGATAAAACTGTTTGTGATGTGATGCCTATGGACGTGTGTCACATATTGCTTGGAAGACCTTAGCAATATGACAGAGGAGCCATACATGATGGGAAGAGAAACACCTACAAGTTTGGAAAGGATGGTGCCAATCATACATTGTTGCCTTTGCAGGAAGAAGATGTACCGGGACAAAAGACTGATTCAAAAACTCTGTTACTTGGAGGAAAGGAATACTTGGAGAAGATGGTGGATGTACAGTTGAGACGGGAAGAACTCAGAGCAGTTGAGTTGGAAGAGGAGTTTTCCATTGGTGAAACAGAAGAGAAGATCATTGATGATTTCTTGAGTTATTGGGCAAATCCAGATCAGCAGGATAATGTGAACTCTTGTGTTTTTATAGCTGACAGTTGTGATGTGATTAGAGGTTTTGAGGATGCGCAATCTTGTGAAATTATCACAAGCATGGAAAAGAATCTATCGGGAGATAAGTACTTTGAAGAAGAAAGGAGTAATGCTTTTGTCGTTACAGTACAAGAGGAAGTTCATGCGAATGAAGAAGAGGATCAGCTGGAAGAGCTGGTATCTGAACCGACAAATGAGACTGTTAAAACTTGTAGTTTTCAAACTGACAAGTTGTGCATGAATGCAGGGACTTTAAATGATGATGTTATGCTTCAAAAATGCTACAAAGAAATTGCATTGTTGGAATACTTGTTGGAGAATCCAAAGGATGACAGGGAGATTGCAGCGGATGAAAGAGTTCAGTACAATGAACAAGTGCAGAAAGATGTCATGGAAGCAGGTAATATGAGAGAAAGATTGGTTAACAATCTTGAGAATTCTTTAGAGGATTCTTTGGAAAGTTTGGATTAACATACTGATGTGCTGATAGTGGAGGAGGATTCAGAATAGTGTACTGAAATGTTGGCAAAGGAGTACAAGGCACTGATGCCTTATGATTTTTGTTCTAACGAGTGTTTTGTGAATGCAGGTATTGTTGCAGAACATTTGACTCAGTTGAGTAGTCAAATGAACGGAGAAGAAGTTTTATGTTCCAGAAGACAAGAGGGTATGGATGATCGGGTGGAAGTCATAATAGAAACAAGCATAGAAGCAAGAAGTCAGCGAGTGACAGTACAGACTGAGCAAGCCGTCTTAGCTCAACAGGCAGCAAGAAATCAGCAGCTTGAAGAATTATTGGACAAGGAAATTGAATTAATTAGAAGAATCATGTTGAAAGTGTCTCAGAGGAAGACATCAATAAGGAAAGGAAGCAGCAGAAGCAACAACAAAATGAAAACAGGGACAGATTGTGAAAGTGCATCTAGTGGAGCAAGACAGCATAAAATATGGAGACCTGGAGAAAAGCAGCAAGCAACAGCAGATGATGACTTGCAGAATAAAGTGTGGGATCCTAGAAGACAAGAACAAAGACTAAAACGCATGATCAGGAGATCATGATCATTTTCAACCTTGGGAGTCTGATGCAGGAGCATGCGACTCAGAAGGAAAAAGCCTGCAGTTTCTATGTTTTTCTAGTTAAAAAAAATAGGAACAGGGTAGAAAATAAAACGTGCTATCTTTTTTTTCAGTTAAAAATAGCATAAAAGTAATGAATAAAACTTGCTATCTTTTCACAGATAGAGAAGTTGTAAAAAGCCTTAAGTTACTATGTAAAAAGTCTGCTTTGTAATAAGTAAGGTTATCCATTATAAATAAAAATACATTGGTCACCAAGCGGGAGGAGGGGAGGCGATGCCAGCATTGTCATTATGAAAAAAAAGAACCTCAATGTTATTTGGTGAAAATGAATTTTGAAATCGCTGTAATGTTTGAGAGATTCCACAGCTTTTAATATGGGTGTAATTGGTTTTGCATGCGATATAGTTAACTGTGTATAAGCATGGCGACAGTGTATGTGAATTAAAAGCCATGGTGTTTGTGTGATTCTTCCTCGATGCAACAATGGTGTCACCCTACGGAAGTTTGAGTTGGATCCTGAACCATTTGATACCTCAAACATGGTATTTACATTTCTTTTTGCTGAGGGTATATTAACGCTGGTTTGTAGATATTTTTAGGATACAATCATTCACCACTCATCTCTAATTCTTGTGGGCTCTACAATGGAATTGAAACCCCGCACACCCTGTCCAGATTGTGAACCTTACTTTCTCAGTATTTTCCTTCTTCATATTTGAAGACTTCAAGGGTTAGGCTCTTGAAGGCCATTTTCGCCGATCATCTGCCAAGGAAAAAGGTTGCTACCAAAAATCTTGGTAAATGAATGAAGAGTTGACCATCTTCAGGTTTGGCTGACAGGCGTGAAAATTACAGTTGTGAACCTCTACGGATTCAAACCATATTGGCACATAGTAATTGCATAGGAGCTAATTATTTTAAGGACGGCTCGGGAGGCGCGGGATTCCCCTTCGGTGATTGTGTGTGTTCGTTTCTCAGAGTAGAACAACAGAGTTTCATTAATAAGTGTCTGAGCTTGCTGGCAACTTCCAGTTTTATGGACACAACAACGAATTTATCCCTTTCTTCGACTTTTAAGGTTTTCGTTGATCAATTTGTTTCCTGATGTTAGTAGTTTCACTTTGTTTCTCAAATAATGTGAATTATGTCGGTTTGATGACACCAGATTGTATATAAAGTTTTAGCTCGAGCCATCATTCATTCTAAAATTTATACTGGAAGTATTCTGAAACGATAAACTGCAGATTCAAGGCATTGATCTTGTTTATGGACTTCAATACCATGCGTGAAACTTCATCCGGGTTTTATTATTGTCAATTAAGTACATTTTGCAGGTTTAAGGAAAATAATTGAAGCTATCAGTTAATGACTGATACGCTGAGAGTAGAAGAAAGGGAAGCATAATCTGACATTGAGGAACTTTCTATCAGATTAAGGAGATTATCCCTAACGCCTGCACCCACGCCATCAGTATAGGATTACACAAGATTTATGAAGATGAAAGAATTTTTTATATCTATCCAAAGAACCCACACATGCTCCTCAATTATATGAGGTTTAAATAGTCATTTGTAGAAGTAAGAGATGTTCAAACCCATAACAATGATGAGGCTCATTTACATGAACAATAGCCAGAGAACATACACAAAATCAAAGGGAGATAAAGTGGGTCAAAGTAGAGGTATCACCATTAAGCTTTCTAGGAGGAGAAGAAGAAGGGGAAAGGGGGGAAAGACAAAAATACATAAGCAATAGCATGTTGGTGCAAATATCCAAACAACTACTAAAACCATTGTAACATTGAAGGCCATTTAGAGGAGAAGCGTTGGATGTTGCATCTAGAGCTCAACTCAAAGAACTAAAACAATGAGGCTAAGAAGCAAAATCTTATTGCATAGATTCAAGTAATTAGGTGGAAAGAAGCTCATATGTGGATGAGAATATTATATATCCATTAATGTAGAAGGGGATGAACCTAAGTAGCAGAAATAAAAAGAAAATTAAATACAATAAAATGTACATATACAATAAGGGGGAGAGAGAGAGGGAGGGAGAGGGGGCGAGTGAGAGAGAGATGGAGG
>APFE031626599.1:87404-106139 GCA_000404065.3 Pinus taeda | reverse complement strand
TGAGAGAGAAAACTGCTTACATCGCGTGAGTAACGGTCGAGCAACTTACCCGTGCAATATAGATGGAGATCGTAGGATCTGGAGGCTCCAGATCAACGGCGGAGAATCAACCCGATGGATGACCGGATTTGACAGGGAAATAGACTGAGGTACATAGGATTTGAGGTCTGGCATGACCGCTGAGCTGGTAGAGGAATTAGTTTCATGGGCGAATCCTAGAGTAACGGAAATAACAACCGTTTAAAGAAGACTGACACTCAGTTCGTGAGGCAAAAAGTGGCCACCTCTCTGTGCAGCGTTACACAGCGATGATGACGTAGAGCAGGGGAATTCCAACGGACAGAGGCAGGCGATCTAGAGAGCCGAGAAGAGGAAACGAACAGTTAGGGAGTAGATTGGCTTTAAGCCACGAATAGACAAAGAGTAGAGGAAAATAGAGGCAGAGAGCAGAGAAGCTGAGCTGACCTACAGAGCAAAGGTAGCATCGAGCAAATAGAGACAGAGACAGAGAGAGTCCGAGAATCTGTGAATTCCAGAGAAGGCTTGAGAGGTTCAAGCAACTCCTCTGTGTATACCTGTTAGGTATTGAGTACCAAGTTGGACTCATACCATTAAGACCAGTTGAGGTCGATATTTAGTAAGGGGGAGTCTGTGTACTCCAGAGGCTTGGGGGATCCAAGTACCACCCTATTGATTATCCTCTGTTAAGTGAGACTCAAATTGAGCTCCTTCTCGTAATAACTCTGCTTTAAGACACAATAGGAAAGGCCACCACTGAGGGCTGGACCAGGAGATGTAGCCCAAGAGGATTGGGTGAATTCGTTATTAAATTTGTTGTGTTTTGTATTTGCTTACTTTGTTCCTCTTATTGTTTCAAGTGTCTTTGTATCTCGCAATCTTATCGATCCGTTGCTTAAAATAACATAGACACACTCCAACACATGAGTCTGTAATACCTTCATTAATTAACTGAGATCATTCACGAGTGATTTAAGATTAAGTGGTATCATAGCATTAGGTTGTTAAGGTTAGACAAGCTTGTGCCAGAATTTGTTGTTGAATGCTAACTAGACCAAAGCTTAAATTAGGAGAAGGAGAGTTGGTTGGGACTAATCCAGAAATTGGAAGAGTCTATCCTTAGAAGAAAACGTCAGAGGAAAGTCCCTTGGGGCCAGAACCTCAATTCATAGATAGTTTCCTGATGCAGGAGCATTTCAAGAACATTTTCATTTGTAAATATGTGATAAAAGGGGGTTGTGACATTTTTATTATTTTTTAATTAATTTGTTATTTTTAATAAAATAGGAGAAAGTGAGGATTTTAAATATTCTTTAAGGAATATGAGAGAAATAGAGTTAGAATTAATGAGGAGCCTAAGTTGGAATTAGTTCTTAAGTCTTAGGGATGAAGATCTATCTTTTAGGGATGTTGAGAGATTTAGGGGTTTGTTGAGGAAGTGAAGGGATTGAACATTTAATTGAATGATTTTTTTAAAATTGTATAAATTATTAAGCCTCAAAAGAATTGAGGAAGAGAGAGTGGGTAGAGTGAGCAAGGTTCTCCTTGGGAGCCTTGGCAATTTGTAAAAGGGCCATGGATCTGTATATCTGGCCATGAGTGGAGATCTTTTGTAAATGCTTGTTTATGTATATATGGATATGTTGAATTCAGTTATGCATGAACTGGGTTGCGTTAGTGAATTCTAAGATATGGCTCTGCACATTGTTATATGACACTGAATTTGCATAAAGGATAATGCTTTTAGTTCCCATGCGCATTGGCTGTGAATCAGTTTTCTTTTCGGTTGATGTATAGGCTGTCTTGGATTTGATTGAATGGGAGGCGCATTCCTGTGTAAGGACTGTGTAATATCTTCTATGCGGCCATATATATATAAAGACTGTTGATATATATATAAACTGGTTTTGTATGTTAATAAAAAGGATGGGATGTGCGTTTTAGTGTGGCTGTATGTGCACTATTTATATAGCCAATGTCTTGTATGCCTGTGGATATGTCTAATCCTGTGGCCGCCATCGTGCACATGGTTTATTTCTGTGTTTAATTTGACTTGCTCATGCGCATACTTGTGAATGATGCCCGCCTGAAAGCACGAGGCAGGAAGATTGTTTGTTGATTGAATATGGAAGAGTCATAGTTCAGTGGAGCCTGCGTGGAGATCGCCATCAACCTGAGACTACAGATCGCCCACTAAATTTTGAAAGAGGTCGAGGAAGAGAACTGTGTGACCTGCGTAAGCAGAACCCTACGCCTGAGCGATTGGGTTTCCCTTTGAAGATTGTATATCCACAGGTTAAAACACGATCCATGCGCCGACCAGGATTGACTGAGTGCGTGTAGCTTTGAATCATCAAGCTGGATCACCAAAATTCAATTGCGTATATTGTCATATTGTCTGATATCTAGGAGGTTGTGCGTATTCGTAGTCCCGTGCCTTGTTGTATGGACCAGGACACCAGTATTTAATTGATTTGAATCGATGATAGAGCTTGTTTGAGGATTGCGCTGGTTTATTGCGTATTGAATTCAAACATCATGGCGATGGCAGAGCACCATTCAAACAACAGTTAACAGCACATTCTCGGTATTGATAATGTCTGGTTTGTGAAGAAATACCAGTTCACAGTTCTGGGTGTTGCACTTTGTCGGTCTTGTCATTTTTCTTACCAGTCATAATTAAATATGCTCCATAAGATTGCGAACAGGCCGAATGGACGTGCTAATGGTTGTCTGCAGCGTTACCTTTCTTTTTTTGACAAGACCAAACCCCAGAACCAGCGCATAGGAAATACAACCGCGGGCTTCAGATACTCTGTTGGTCGAAGTTTGATCTGTGGGCATTGGCCTGGAGAGCTTCGCACACATCCATTGTCCTTACCTTGCACTTCGATTTCATGACAAACTATGCGTTTTGACTTTGGCTAGGTTCCAGAATTTTTTTTTTCCTGTTTGCATACAGCTGGAATTTGAAATTTCAGTTTATATAAATTGACAGAAGAACAGAGTGTTTAGAGATCCTGGTGATTGCAGGGTAGAGTGGGGTCCTCCCTACATCATTTCCTAGCCATGAGGTCCATGGTAGAGGAAATGTATAGGGACTTTAGGAAACATAAAGATGAGGATTCATCAGGCTCTAAACAAGATAAAGGAGAAGAAGAGTTTCTCCTCCATGACCACTCAAAAGGCAAAGGGAAGGAACAAAAATTTCTCACACCTCCTAATAGCCCTGAACATAAAAAGAAGACATCTTTGATCAAATTAGATGTTAAATTTGATTTACCCACATATGATGGAGAGTTGAATGCAGAAAAGCTGGATAACTGGATCAGAAAAATTGATGTTTATTGCAGAGTGCAGAATATCGACTCAGACAAGAGTAAGATTTAGCTGGTCAGCCTACACCTCGGAGGCACTGCCTTGGTATGGTGGGAAGGTAGGACACAAGCTGACATGAAGAAATATGGTAAGATTCTTTCTGTCTGGAGTGAATTTGTTTCTGCAATCAAAAAACAGTTCTATCCACTAGCTTACATGCAGCAAGCCATGATGAGCTGGAAAACTCTTCGCCAATTGAAAGGGAAAAGTGTACAGGGTTATACCCAAGAATTTAGGAAGAGAGCTTTGATTCTAGGAATCTCATTAGACTCACCTAAGACTCTGTTGAAGTACGTAGGTGGTATACACAGCTACATGAGGCACACTATCCTCATGTTTAATCCCACTAGTATAGATGAGGTATCTGTTCAAGCTACTCATCTAGAAGCTAGAGGAAAGAATGGGAACCCAGAAGTTGGGGGATCATCCAAACCCATTGCAAGCAAGAATAAGGAGGAAAGAAAATAGAAATAGAAAGAGAGGAAGGCCAACATTGCACAAAAGAGCAAGTCTTCATGCACTCACTGTAAGGAGGGACATGATGATGAGCACTGTTGGATTCTTCATCTGGAGCTAAGGCCTAAGAAGTTCGAGGGCAAGAAGAAGAAGACTGTTGCGGCTATTTAGCGAGATTTGGGGTCAGACTCAGGAGATGAAACAACCATTGTAGCCACATGTATAAGAGGTAAGAATTCTGAAGCATCTACTAGTAATTCTGCACAATCTACTATTAATGAAGAAAATGAGAGAAAAAAACATGAGCTTTTCCATATTCGAGTTATTTCCAAGCATCAAAAGATCGATGCTTTATTTGATAGTGGCTCACAAGTAAATTTTATTTCTGAAACAATTGTAAAGAAGTTGGGATTATTGACTACACCTCACAAGAAACCTTACCCATAAGGTTGGTTAAGTGATAAAGCACAACTACAAGTGACTAGACAATGCAAACTTAAGTTTTCTTCTGGGTTAGCATTTGTAGATGAGGTTGAGTTAGCTATAACTCCTTTGGATATATGTGGAATTGTTTTAGGAAGTCCTTACTTGTATGATAGAAAAGCTATTTTCTATAGAGATGAGAACAAGTATCTTCTCATTAAATATGGAATCGAATATTTTGTAAGAGCTCATAAGCTCAAGAATAATTATACTCTCATAAACTCAGCGCAGATGAAACGAAATGTAAATTCATGCAAACAGTTCTTACTGATAGTTGCAAAGGAAAAGAAACCTGATAAAATCAATGTATTTGAGGGCTGTGATGCTAAACAGCAA
Source organism: Pinus taeda (assembly GCA_000404065.3). Classification (NCBI taxonomy): domain Eukaryota; kingdom Viridiplantae; phylum Streptophyta; class Pinopsida; order Pinales; family Pinaceae; genus Pinus; species Pinus taeda. The sequence continues at coordinate 101,468 of APFE031626599.1, read as the reverse complement.
GTTGATTTAGAAAAAGTTGTTTCAGAGTATGATGTCTTATTTCAAGAACCTAAAGGTCTGCCACCCAAAAAGGAAATAGTGCATGATATTAATTTGCAGCAAGATGCTCCATTGCCTTACATCGGAATGTACAGGTTTTCTGCTTTAGAGAGCGCAGAAATCAAGAAGCAGGTGCAGGAGTTGCTCGAGAAGGGGTTCATCAGACCTAGCACATCACCATGTGGGTCACCAATCGTTTTGGTGAAAAAGAAAGATGGCTCGTGGAGAATGTGCATTGACTATCGGGCACTAAATAAGATAACAATAAAAAATTGTTATCCCCTTCCTCGCATAGACAATCTATTAGATCAGTTAAAGGAAGCTGTTGATTTTTCCAAGTTAGACTTGCATAGTGGATATCATCAGGTCAGAGTTGCAGAACAAGATGCATGGAACACTGCTTTCAAAACAAAGAAGGGATTGTATGAGTGGTTGGTTATGCCTTTTGGCTTAACTAATGCTCCTGCTACTTTCATGAGAATAATGAATGATGTACTCAGACCTTTTCTTGATGATTTTGTTATTTTATATTTGGATGGCATTCTTATATTTAGCAAAACGTGGGAAGAACATTTAAAGCATGTTAAGCAGACACTAGATGTTTTGAAAAGAGAAAAACTTCATGTTAAACTCTCAAAATGTGAATTTGGAAAAACATCTTTGAATTATTTGAGACATATAGTAGGGGGTGGTGAATTGAAGATAGATCCCTCTACGGTTGCAGTCATTGTAAATTGTCCTAAACCCAAATCTGCTACAGAAGTGAGAAGATTCTTAGGAGCAGCACAATACTAGAGAAAGTTCATTTCTAACTTTTCCTTAATTGTAGCTCCCTTACATGCTTTGACAGGATTGAACAAGGTGTTTCAGTGGGGAGGCACACAACAAAAAGCCTTCAACACCTTGAAAGAAAAGATTAGTACAACACCAGTACTGGCACTGCTAGATCTTCAAAGACCATTTGAGATCCAAACGGATGCTAGTGACTATGCCATGGGAGCAGTGTTGATACAGCATGGTAAACCCATATGTTATCATTCTGAGACATTTAATTCTGAAGTAGTTAACTATCCAACATATGATAAAGAATTGTATGCATTAGTACAGAGTGTGAAAAAGTGGAAACATTACTTAATGGGAAAAGAGACAATTATACATATTGATCATCGACCACTTCAATATCTACACTCCCAAACTAAGTTACAGCAATCAAGACACTATAGGTGGATGGATTTTCTACAATAGTTTCATTTGGTCATCAGATATAAAAATGGCATACACAATAAAGTTGCAGACATGTTATCTAGACCAATTATAAATGCATCTACTACACTTAAGAATAATTTAGTATTGCATGAAAGATACATTGAAAAATATGCTCAAGATATAGATTTCAAAGATGTATATGCAACTTTAAGACAGGGCAAACGAGTAGAAGAATTGGATTATCACATTAAGGACCAACTCTTGTATCATTGTGGGAAGCTATGCATTCCACAAATTGAAAGAGTAAAGATAATTCGAGAAGCACACACTTGTATAATATCAAGTCACTTTGGGGTAAGTAAAATAGTTGCACGGCTGCAAAGATTTTGTTATTGGCCAAAAATGAATGAGACAGTTTCTAGATATGTAAGAGGGTGTACCGTGTGTGCTAAATGCAAGCCAAGCAATAGAAAACTAGGCTTGTACACTCTACTACTAGTTCCTTCTCATCCTTGGGAAAGTGCTTCCATGGACTTTGTTGGAGGACTGCCTAAATCTAAGAAAGGTCATGACTATTTATATGTTGTTGTGGATAGGTTCAGCAAAATGTATATTTTGATACCTTGTAATAAACAGGTTACAGCTGAACAAACTGCAAAATTGTTCTTTCAGCATGTATGGGTTCATTTTGGATTACCCACTTCCATTATATTTGATCGAGACACCTGATTTGTTGGGAAGTTTTGGTCGAGTCTGTGGGAGCTGAAGGACACCAGACTGAAGAAAAGCATAGCTTTTCATCCATAAACAGATGGCCAGACAGAAGTAGTCAACAGGACAATTATCCAGTTGCTCAGAGGCTATTGCAGCAAGCATCCCAAACTCTGGGATGAACATTTGTGTTATGTGCAGCATGCTTACAACCGAGCAAAATATTCTTCTACATAGAGATCTCCTTTTGAGACCTATTTTGGTTTCACACCAAGGTCTCCCTTGGATTTTGTCTTTGGTAAAGACATAGTAGTTTATGGACACAATGATGTGGACAAGACAACTAGGTTCATTGAGAAAATCCAAGAGATTCACCAGGTAGTACAGGAATAGCTGGAAAAGAGCCAAGCCAAGTACAAGGCAAGGCATGACAAGCATCAGATGGAGCATAGTTTCCAAGTTGGTGACCAAGTCTGGCTATATATCAGCAAAGACAGAATGCAAGGTGAAGGTAAAAAGCTAAAGCTGATAAGGTATGGACCTTTCAAGATACTTGAGAAAATTGGTGAGAATGCTTTTCACCTTGATTTACCAACTTACATGCACATCTACTCAGTCATTAATGCAGACAGCTTGAGACTATTTGAAACCTCATTAATTGAAGATCCCGAAGAGCAAAGTCAATTACCTTCTATTGATGACCTGTTACCTGAATATCTCAATGAATTGCAGGAAGACACAATTCTAGACAGAAAGGTGAGGACGACGTGCAAGGGAGATGTTGATTACCTCAGGATTGGACTTAGGGGTTCAAAGCCAAGTAGTGAAAAATGGATAGAGATTGGAAAAGTGAGACAGCTATACCCTCACTTAGTCGATGCTTGAAAACCAACTTTTGGTGCTCCAAAAGCTTTTTCAGTGGGAAGGCCATGATCCAAATTGGATCCTTAGACATTTCCATGACTGTTTCAAATTATGTCAGATCAAATATTATGAATAACAAATCTTATCAGAAATGACCTCTGGGCAATGGCAATTATGGCCAGCACAGAACAACGAGTACCCTCAGTCAAAGTGTGCTGACCATTGGCTCATGGAGATTGCGCATGGATGCAAACTGGCAAATATCGCAGGGAAAAACCCTCAAAGAAGGAAAGCCCCGAGCACTCGGTCACGAGGAAAACAGGGAAACTGTGCGGAAAACGTCAGAAGGCGAGTCTCGCGCCCAAAACCGGCAGGATATCTCGTGCATTTCAAGTGGTAAGTGGGTTTGGCCAAGTTCAGCATGATGCCATACACTGGGCGACGTGTGTCCAGCGGATGAGAGAGAAAACTGCTTACATCATGTGAGTAACGGTCAAGCAACTTACCCGCGCGATATAGACGAGAACCGTAGGATTTGGAGGCTCCAGATCAATAGCGGAGAATAAACCCGATGGATGACTAGATTTGACGGGGAAATAGACTGAGGTACATAATACTTGAGGTACGGCATGACCGTTGAGCTGGAAAAGGAATCAGTTTTGTGGGTGAATCCTAGAGTAACGAAAATAATGACCGTTCAAAGAATACTGACACTCAGTTCGTGAGGCGACAAGTGGCCACCTCTTTGTGCAGCGTTACACAACGATGATGATGCAGAGTAGGAGAATTCCAGCGGACAGAGGCAAGTGATCCAGAGAGCCGGGAAGAGGAAACGAATAGTCAAGGAGCAGATTGGCTTTAAGCCATGAACAAACAAAGAGCAGAGGAAAACAGGGGTAGAGAGTAGAGAAGCCAAGCTGACCTACAGAGCAAAGGCATCATCGAGTAGACAGAGACAGAGACAGAGAGAGTCCGAGAGTCTGTGAACTTGAGAGAAGGCTTGAGAGGTTCAAGCAACTCCTCTGTGTATACCTGTCAGGTATTGAGTACCAAGTTGGACTTATACCATTAAGACTAGTTGAGGTCGAGATTCGGTTAGGGGGAGTTTGTGCACTCTAGAGGCTTGGGGGATCCAAGTACCACCCTACTGATTATCCTCTGTTACGTGAGACTCAAATTGAGCTCCCTCTTGTAAAAACTATGCTTTAAGACACAATAGGAAAGGCCACCACTGAAGGCTAGACCAGGAGACGTAGCCCAGGAGGATTGGGTGAACTCCTTATTAAATTTGTTGTGTTTTGTATTTGCTTACTATGTTCCTCTTACTATTTCAAGTGTCTATGTATCTCGCAATCTTATCAATTTGTTGATTAAAATAACATAGACACACTCCAGCACATGAGTCTGTAATACCTTCATTAATTAACTAAGATCATTCATGAGTGATTTCAGATCACCGGTGACTTGATTGTTTCCCCTTTGTTGTGTTGTCAAACATCACATTCAACTACAAAAGTAAGAATATCGTTTTTCATGCCAGTCCAAAACAAAGAACGACGTACGTGAGCATAACTTTTATGAAGGCCAGAATGTCCTGTAATTGGATATTAGTGCAACTCATCCAAGATTCGGGTTTTGAGGGTGGAGGCTAGTGATATAACTACTCAATCCTTGTAGTGAAGAATCTCATCATTCCAAGAGTAGTCTGCTGCGGAATTAGGATCATCTCTTAAGTTATTAATGAGTTGGTAAAGAGAGGGGTAGGGGAACCATTCCTTGTGGGCCTATTCAATCCAAAATGGTATGGGAAGAGAGATTGATAACAGTTTTCTCTCATCCTCAAATTGGCACAATAAAGCATCATCCACTACATTGTCATGCCCTTTTTTGTAAATTTTCTCATAATAATATCCCAACATTTTTGCAAGCCATTTATTTTATTGTGGCGACGATAAACACTACTCTAGAAAATATTTTAGGCTTTGAGGGTCTACACGGCTTTGGAAACTATGCCCCAACAAGTATGGTCACCAGGTGTCTACTGCATTTCATATGGCCATTATTTCTTTCTCATAAGTAGATTGACCCAGATGTTTTCCACTGAGTTGTTGGTCGGTGAAAGCCAATGGTCTACCTTCCTACATTAATACGGTGCCAATAAATGTACTTGAAGCATCACATTCAATCACAAAAGATTTGGTGAATTCGAGTAGGGCTAATACGAGAGTGGAGCACATGGACTGTTTGAGAGCCAAAAAGGCCTGCTGAGCCACATCACTTGTGACTTGACTGTTTCCCCTTTGTTGCATTGGCAGACATCACATTTAGCTACAAAATTAAGAATATCATTTTTCATGCCAATCCAAAAGAAAGAACAATGTGTGCGAGCATAAGTCTTCTGAAAGCCATAATTCCTGCAATTGGAAATGAGTGTAGGTCATCCAAGATGTGGGTTTTGAGGGTGGAAGCTGGTGATATAACTACTCGACCCTTGTAGCGAAGAATCTCATATTTCCAAGAGTATTCTACTGAGAAATTAGGATCATCTCTTAAGTTATTAATGAGTTGGGAGAGAGAGGGGTGGGAGAACCATTCCTTGTGGGCCTCTCCAATCCAATCTGGTATGGGAAGAGAGATTGATAGTAGTGTTCTCTCATCCTCAAATTGGTGTGATAAAGCATCGACCACTACATTATCACACCCTTTTCTGTAAATTATCTCATAATCATATCCAAACATTTTTGCAAGCCATTTATTTTGTTGTGGCAACAATATACATTGCTCCATAAAACATTTTAGGCTTTGATGGTCTGTGCAGGTTTGGAAATGGAACCCCAACAAGTATGGTCACCAGGTGTCTACTGCATGTAAGATGGGCATCATTTCTTTCTCATAAGTAGATTAACCCAAATGTTTTCCACTAAGTTGTTGGCTGGTGAAAGTTAATGGTCTACCTTCCTACATTAATACCTCGCCAATACCTATACCTGAAGCATCACATTCAATCAAAAAATATTTGGTGAAATCAGGTAGGGCCAATATGAGAGTGGAGAACATGGCTTGTTTGAGAGCCAAGAAGGCTTGTTGAATCACAACAATCTACAGAAATGAATTTTCCTTGAGAAGATTAGTGAGGGGTCTAGAAATGCATCCATAATTGAGGAAAAATTTGCGATGGTAACCAGTGAGACCCAAGAATCCCCTCAAAGTCTTCAAGTTTTTTGGTTGGGGCCAATATTGCATTGCCTAAATATTTTTTGGATCAACTTGTACTCCTTCACAACCCACAATGTGTCCCAAATACTCGACTTATTCCACTACAAAAGATTACTTAGATAATTTCAAAAATAGTTTGTGATCTCGGAGTAGTTGCAATATTTGATCTACATGTTGAAGATGTTTGTCCTAGGTTATGTTGTAGATGAAAATGTCATTGAAGAAGACCAGGACAAATTTTTGGATGTATGGTTTCAGCAGGTGGTTCATGAGGCTTTGAAAAGTAGATGGAGAATTATAGAGACCAAATGGCATGACCATGAGTTCATAATGGCCTTCATGAGTTTTGAAGGCAGTATTGGGAATGTCTACTTCCTTCATGCATATTTGGTGATAGCCTGACCGAAGGTCTAGCTTGGTAGATAATTGAGAACCATGCAGTTCCTCAAACAAATCATTAACAACCGGAATAGGAAATTTTTCCTTGATAGTGAGCTTGTTGAGGGCCTGAAAGTCGAAACACATGCGCCATTCTCCTTCTTTATTTAGAACCATGACCACTACAGATGAATAAGGACTGATGTTGGGATGAATAACACCGACTTCGAGGAGTTCCTTGATGATTTTTTCAATTTCATTCTTTTGGTAAAATGTATATCGATATGGGTGGACATGAGGTGGTTGGGCACCCGAGACCAAAGGGATGTTATGATCATGTTCACCCCCAGAGGGAGGAAACTCTTTAGGTTTGTCAAAGACCTACTGGTGACGATCTAATACCTATTGCATTTGAGGTTGAATATGAGGAGTATTGGATTCGATGCCCTGAATGGCATTAAGTTGGGCGACTACTCCATGATGGCCCTTTCTTAAAAGCTTCTCCATTAGATGCAAGGTGATGATAGTAGGAGCACTTGCTTGTAGTCCCCTTAATGTATGCATGTTGTCGTTCTGCTTAAAGCTCATAAATAATGTTGGGCCATGAGTACGACCACTTTGTAACACTTATTTCATCCATTTTTACTCTTCTCTATTATATCATTTGTTATAATTTATCATTTAAATCCATTTTATAAATGATTTACGCTCTTATGGCTGAATATTATTTATTCTCCTTTATTTCTAATAAATTGATGATTATGAATGATTTTATCAATGATAGTTTCAATAAATTAGTTGTAACATTATTTACCATTTTTAACCTCCAAGATAATTTCTAGATTGAAGATTTGAACATTAAATCTGCCAACTCAGAAATTCGCTGGAATGAGAAGTGACAGTTTTGCGGTTGAGATTATGAGCAAATGGAGAAGAATCTGGAAAATCTGGAACATGGGTTTTGTCGAGAACGGACCCAATTAACTTTAGTGAAGAACGGTTTGCCCAAATTAGGCGTTTACTGAGAGAAACACAGGGTTCTTTGAGCACGATTTTCTCAGATTTGCTGTTGCGGCCGTCCTCCAAATCTCAACTGCAAAGCCAAATTCGTCTTGCTCTTGTTGAGAGATGAATGGAAATATATCTTCTTGTTGATCAATTGGTTGGAAACAATCCAATTTTGTAATACAAATCATGTTGTACTTATCTGTATTGTAACTTCTCTCTGATCTCTCTATTTAAATGAAAATTGAGATCAGAGATGGGGAGGACTTCAGAGAGGGATTTGAATGATGGAATTGAGGATTCAGAATTGGAGATTCAAGAATGATGATGGATTATTCATTATAGGATAGGGATTATTGCATTTCCATTGTAATCTTCAAAGCTTTTGCTGTTGTAATGATTTCACAATTTGAGGACGAATAAATAAAAGGGTTGTTGTACATTCTTTTCATCTGAAGTAGCCCAGCAGCATCCACTGGCGGCTAAGGGCCCAGCCTCTGGTGGAGTACGCTGCTGTTGTGTATCATATCTTTAAAATTGCTGCCATGTGATGGTTTGTTTTGCTTTTCATTTCTTTAAATTATTTTGTTCAACGATCTTTTGTTTATGAACATTTCGCAGAATTGCTTTGTTATATTGAAATCATAATTGGATTGCGTGAGTGATAGAATTATTAATTATAACTTGAAATGTATTGCTGATAATTTTGATCTAATACTGCGCTGTCTAATTAAGAACTGTGGTCCATTTCATTGCTGCTCATTTATAATTGCCATGGTTGTTCAATTAAGTTACTATTCAAATATAACTGCGATTGTAATTGCTTCAATAACTGCGATTAATGTTCATGCTGCTGGATTAAGGTTGTTGATTCAATTACATTTATAGTTTGTTGTGTCTTTCTAATTACTTAGTTTTGCTATTCAGTTCCATTTTAGACTTGCTGTTCCATTTCCTATTTGCTGTTCTATTTTACTTTCTGTCGTTCCATTTACTTGTATTTGTTGCTTTGGTGTGAGAGAAGGTCTAAGGCTATAGTGAGCCTCAGCAGTCACTGCCTAGCTCCCAGACCTATGGTCCATGCTCTAATTTCCTTTCCATTAGTTTCTAAAGGGATGGGTTATCGCTTCCGCACCCTTGACTGATAAGCTGCCTTGTGTGATTTTATCCTTTTGAAGTAATTTATGTTTAGCAACCGTTTAATTTTGTGTTCTCTGAACGCTGTACTACTAAACATTACTCTTGAGTAAATAGCCGCCTCAGACTAAGTACACTCTTGAAATAAAAAGTCGTGCCTGGGTTGACAATTATTGTGAGGTAATTAGGAGTTTAAAAGACACCTTTTTACCGCTCCACAGTTGGTCAGACAAAGGATTCGCTACCCTACTGAAGTGATTTGAAATCTATTTCTTACTTTGAATTGTTAATTGGTGTAGGTAATTCATAAGCATTCATCAAATTCATCTATATTTCTTTAAGAGGATTTTAAAACCATATATTATATAGAAAGAGTCCTAGTATAGATTTTCATATCAAACATGTTCATCATAAGTTAAACATTCAATTGATTTAATCTTCAGCAATCTGATAGGGCAATAAAAACTAAAATATTCCCTAAAGAGAATCTATTGGCATCTACTTGTGAAGAAGCACATCAATTTTTGGTTGAGTTAAGGATTGAATATAAGCAATTCATTCATGTAAAAATGATTTCATTTTATACAGATATGGATATTGAGACAAGATAGAATGCCATGTATGCAAAGAAAATATATATCGTATATATGTACAAGGTCCTATAGTTCCAAAGAAGGTTTTACGTCACATGCCAATTATACCTAGACTTAAACGAATGTTACATTACAAGTCACTTGTACAATTGATGGATTAGCTTGCAAAGAACAAGAGTAAAGATGGATTCATGTGAATTTTAGCTAACTCCAAGGTAATGAAACACATAGAGGAAAAATGTGCAAGAAAATTCAAAGACAAAACCCATAGTATTAGGTTTGGTCTTGCAATTCTTGGAGTGTCCCCATTCTCTTTCCTAGGCTCAAATTATAGTGTTTGGCTAGGAAAATTGATAGTATACAATATTTCCCCATGACTAAGTGTTAGAAACAAGCACCTTATTTTGACTCTCATCATTCCTGGAAACCATCAAGTAAATAAAATGGATGTTTAACTTGCACCTTTTATTGATGAGATGAAACTACTATGGAAAGTCATATGAATGTGTGACATATCACATCCTCCATCTTTTTTTTCCCATGCACATCCTCCATCAAATAGGTCCTTCATGTTGTATGGTGTGCTTTTTTGGACTATTCATGATTTCCAAGGACTTGGTGTTTGTTCTGGTAAGATAAAATATTTACGTATTTACACTCATAATTTATTTTCATCCCAACTTTCATAATTATGTTTATACTATTATTTTGATGTTATTAACATTATTTACTAAATTTTAGGGCTTCAAACAAAGGATATATTTTCATGTCAAATATGTGAAAAATTATTTCAAGGGCATTATTCTAAAGATCTACATAAATTTATTTATGCAAACAACAAGGTTTTTCTACCACCGGATCATAAGTTTAGAAATCACTAGAAGAATAAATTTGATGGAAAAGTTGAAAATAGAGGCCCTCCCATGATTATGGGTCCAGGTGGTTGGCTTAATAAGTATGAAGATGTTGAATCAAAATCTTCGGAGGATTGTTTTTATTGGGGTGATTCAATTGAAGAACCATACCAAGTTTTAGTTAATATGCTAGAAGGAATGAAAACGAAATCCATATTTTATGAGCTCCTTTACTGGAAGGATCTATTAATATATCACCTATTAGATCCTATGAACATCTTCAAACATTTCTCAGATTCTATGTTTTGACATATATCAGGCAAAGAGAAGGACACCTTGTCTTCAAGGGGAGATATTTCAGTTTGACATACCAAATTTTATATAATATATTTGTGTCTAAACAGGGAAAATGAAACATTTATAGAAGATCCATAAATATTGAAAATAAAAGAGCTAGACTAACTAAAAAATTTCACCCATTCAATGAGGACACCTACTGGCTATGGCCCATCACTGGAAGAAGTTTTTACAATTGATGGGCATATGATAGGATTTGAAACATGTGATTTTCATAATTTCATGAAGTTGTTATCATCATTTAAATTTTACTAGTAACATTAATTAAGTACAAAATATAATTCGATATTATGTTGTGTGAGAAAAAATATTAATTACCTTTGATAAATTTGTTTGATAACATATCATGCCATTGAAAATTAGGGTGTTGTTCATGTCTTATCATTGACTTAAGGAATGACATAAGTCAATTGTCAACATTTGCAAAGTATGTGATATGAAATGTTCATGTGTGGGAGACATAGATATATTACATTGCTTTTTAATTTTTGAATAAAGGTTCATCCTACATTTCTATTCTTATATTTGGTGGGTGACCTCCAAGGAGATCCACGGATGTGAAGTGAAAAAATAGAAGAAGGAAATTGCAGAAATATGTGTATTTGAGGAGGAGCTCCCTACAAGTTTCATGGACCTACAAGTCCATTTACTTATACACCTAGTCGATGACACTGAATTGGCAGGTGTCGTGTCAACAAGGTGGATGTTATTCTTTGATAGGTGTATGAAAAATATAAAAATATATGTCCGAAAAAAGGCACATCTAGAGGGTTGCATGGCTAAACAGTATGCATTTAATGAAGAATTTTTCTTCCTATGTGAATTCCTTGGTAAGGATTTTGAAGATGGGCCACACTTTCAAGATGAAGAACAAGCACCATATATTATTGATGGATAAAAACCACAACCTAATGGTGTTTAAGTAGAAAATAGTAAGTAAATTCATGATCATTGTGGTTGTTTTCTTTGAAATCATTAATTTACTCTATAATTTATTTGTCAAATATACAGCATGACATTTGGAGTTTGAAATAAACATGTTGACATGTAATAGGTGTAAACAAAAGTGCTATACTCAACAAGTCCATTCTCTACCACATGGAATTTATGAACAAATTGATTGATTTATATGATAAAAAGAGAGAATAAGTGTTAGAAACAAGGAGAAAATTTAAGAGACTGAACCTCAAGAATACTCCACTTCCCACTGATCTACTTGGGTAATGGGGCAAAGGTTGCACACTACAATGGGTTACTGAAAAAATTCAAAATCAAATAGAAGATGAAAGTATAGATTCAAACCTAAAAGAAGATGAAATCAATATGTGAAGAGGATGTGAAATAAAAGTACAAATGGAATTTTACAAAATATTCTTTCCTTACAGTTTTGACACTATTAAATATTTTAATATTCGTCATTATATTTGTTTTCACTGAAATAAATGGTCTTTCACAGGTGAGGAAATATTTGCAATGTGGGCATATGGTCGACATTATAGTGTAGAATGTGTATATGTAAAGAGATGATCCTTTGATTGTGGAATCATGGTTGATTTAAATAAATCTAGTCAATCAAGCTCAAAAGATATGAATATTATTAATGGGAGTCTACAATATGTTGGGAAAATCCAAAAAATTATCGAGTCAGATTATTGTTCTTTTAAATGTTGTATTTTAAAGTGTAGATGGTATGAAGCATTTGAGAGGAAAAAAGGACATGACACCCATAGTGGATTTTTTTCTATAGATTCGTCAACATTCCTACTAGAGGATAAAGATCCTTATGTTCTACCAATTCATTGTGAGCGGGTATTTCTTTAACTCAAATAAGAAGCAGTAGTCATAATTAATCTATTAATTCATAGTTTATTACAAATATATGTGTGTGTGTGTGTTTATTAAATAATACAATTGTTATAACATAGGTATAATATATGTATGCCATTCATGTGAAGATATTTTTCTATGAAGATATTTTGGACCTGAAATATATATTTGTCATACATTATGATTCAATATTAAGGCATGCATTTGATGATGCATTATTGGATACTGAGTAGAATAATGATGGCCAACACAATGAAAGATATGAATTAGAGAACATTGAAGAAATTGGCATCCATGATGACGTTGAAGATGGTTATTTTTAGGCACAAGAAGACACCAATCGAGAGCTAGATGATGTTATAGAAGACAACAATATGGATGATATAGAAAATGATGATACAAATACATCTAGTAAAACTATAGGTGGTCTGCATTCAAATTTTAATGACGATGAAGATGATGCAGGTAAATATGAGGATGACCCTATTATTAAATACTTGAAAGAACATATGAACATTCACAATGATACATTGAATGACATTGTTGCAGACAATAATGTTAATGAGAAATAATTCTAAATTTTCATAATTATCTGTAATCCATATTTAAAAAATGATGATTTTTATGGCTCAAATTTTGAAATACTTCAATATTATTTGTGTCGATACAAATTACCTATTGCAATATCCTTAAAGTGTTCAATTTTTGGTATGCATTTTTGTAAGAAAAAATTAGGATTACTTGGATAAGAGTTAGCATGGTTAGTGGTCATTTATTGGTTTTTAATGGTTTAGAGGTGTTGTCAACTTATTGGTTAGAATCAAACTAAGCTAGGATGAAGATCTTATTGGATACCAATACATTAAATATGAAATTGTTAAAAAATATAATTACATATATCATATATGTAAAACATTGTAAATCCAAACCATAAGGATAAATGTATGCAAAATTTGTTCATTAATTTGTATTATAAACAAATTGAAATATTTCACTAAGCCTAAGAAAAATTCTTTTCCATGAGAAAAATTAGAAAATTTAATTGTATAAATGTTCGTTATGAGTAAAAAAATACTCTCCAAGTCGAATAATTCAATTTGGCCTTATAATGAAGGTTGGGTGTTCATTTCATTTAAGCTGGCCAAAATTTCCTTGCTTTACTAAAATGCATGCCCAGGCTTCATTTCTTGGCCAATATGGATGATTCAAATTGTATATTGTTTATTTACTAACTAAGTAAAGACAATAAGTTTTTTGCTCGATATTTTGGAATGTCGGAGATGGAGTTGATAATTTCTTGAGACTTGAAGCCTTATTTTTGTATACTTTTGTCAATCTTAGAAGGATATTTTTTATGGTGAGATAAGGATATGTGGATTATATTCCTAGTGATGCTGGTATATACAATATTATTATGCAATGATTTTGTTTTGATGCTGCTAAATTTGTATCTCATGTAATCTTTATGTAATTTTCTTCTTAATAGAAAAAACCATGTTGGAGAACAATAGAGAGACCTTTCCAGACAACCCACATCTTTGCATGATTAATTGAAGCAATGTTAATACCCTAGGCATATGACAAGGTTTTTTTACTATTTTGGTTACAAATTATACCTCCAGTTCCAATAACCCCCGGATTTCCTTTTGAGGCGCCCTATGGTATTTTTTTCCATATCACTAAGAATATTGTAAAATTGTTCTACTGTGGAAAGAAGACATTTTGTATTTCAAATAGAAATTTAGTACATTCCATAACACTGATTTCTTGGTTTAGTTAGCTATCAACTTATAAAATTCCATGAAGGAGACATAAAAGTAAGTCCTCAAAAAAGACTATAAATTTATTCAAAAATGCATGTTAATGAAAAACATAAT
>APFE031626599.1:73969-86997 GCA_000404065.3 Pinus taeda | reverse complement strand
AAAATTACTATTCTGAAACTCGAGGATGCTTGGGAGGATTCTGCAAGCCCTCCTCTTGAGAATAAGAGTGTCTCTTTCCTTATCTGGAGACATGTGATTGTTCCAGCGCTACATCAGACATATCCTTTTAGTCTTGCTGAAGCTCTTGAATTTTCCTTTCATAACTTTCCCTCAAATTGACTTTTTCTTGGCTTAGCTTGTTGAATAAATCAACATTCCTCTTATATTTATGCTTGTGCTTAGTTTCCTTCCTTTCAAATCTTCCTTTGTAGATTTTAGTTGATAACTACATATGTCTAATTCACTAGTGAGTTGTTGTACTTTATCCTCAAGCTATTCTTCCCTTGATTGTTGTTGATTGTTGTTATTTTTCCCTCTGTAATTGCTACTGCAAATCAAAAACCTAGGATTTCAAATTTTGTATCTCCATGTCACATCCAAAATGATGTGCTTTTCATCTATTCATGAGATCATTGTGTAGCTATGTAATTATCTTTTCTCTTTGAACTAGCGTCTTCTTCAATAATCAACAAGTGGTGGTGAGGCATCCAGATCACCCACAAAATTCATGGTTGAGATAGTGTCCTCTAAAGCCTTCACTTGTGCTTTTAGATGGGATTTCTCCAAGTCCTTTGAAGGCATTTGTTTTACTCTTGTATCCTAAATTGTACCTTTACCCTTACCCTTACCGTTATCCCCATTCTCAGTACCACCTTCTTTACTATGCTGCTTTTTTTCCTTTTCAAGTTCTTTAATCTTTTGTTCTTCCTAGACAATTTTATTATATATCTCTTTCAACTTAGTAGCTTGCCTATCACATGTTTTCTCAAACTTAGTCACTCTTTTCTTGTATTATTCAACATGTGATTCATGCTTATGTTGGTCCTCTTTAGATTTATTTGCAATTTGAGCCTTTAAATATTCAATAAATTTATCTTTTTCATTCAATATCCTAACTAATTTAGCCTCATAAGTATTTGAAGTTACCAGTGGAGGTATATTGAGAACCTCTAGTCTTCTTCTCAACTCCTCTTCAAGTTCGCTAATTTTTTCATCATATGTAGCCTAAGAATTTTTGAACTTTGCTTTTAGTGCATCTATCTCCCTCATATCTTCATCACTCATTATGGATACCTAATTACACAATTCATCAATAATTGTATCCTTGGAATTTAAGTATTTCATTTCTTTTTATTTTTGCTACACAATTGTTAATTGCAACATTAAAATCTTCTTCATGCATTCAACAATATCGTTCTCCTCTAGTTCATACTTTTCCTTCCAACTATATATAGAGGAAGAGTTATCAATTGCAACTTATTTGTAATGGATCATTCTATCATATACTGAGAAAAAAAATCTATTATAGAAACTATATGCTGGACTATGCACATTTAAACTTGAGGATGTTGATGTTGAACCACCCATAAAAGGTAAATTATTCTAAGGTGCCATCTGTTTAGAAGGAATTTATCTATTATAGAAACATAATCATTACATGTTTCCATCTAATGGTCCATACCTTCCTACTCCTCATATTCATCCATACACACATGTAAGTTTGCTAGAACACTAACAACTATATCTTCAGCATCGAAAACCATATCAACAAAAATTTCCACACCTTCAACCAAAGCCTATTCAGGTTCTTCCTTAATGGTTTTGCTTATTTTTGATCTCATAATATAAGTTTTAATAGGCCTTGTTTGAACATTGGGTCGATGCAAATCAATAATTTTCTACAGTGCTCCCAGGAAACTGAACTTAACCTTCTTAATTTTACTTTCTTACGGGACATAATGTAATTTTTTAGTCAACAGATGAGGGACATCTATGGCCATGCCTTCAACCCAATGAATAACTAGCCTCATGTAGTCAACAAAAATATCAAGTTTGTGATGATTCATAATTTGTATAGTCCTTGGGGACATTCTTGAATTTTTAATCCATTCCTTAGAACAAATAGTTTTCCCCGCATATTTTAGTGGTCATTTCAATCTTTTCTAGCTTAAGGGTTTTCTTGCAGTTAAATGTTTCTCCCCCTCTAAATGGAATTTTTGTTGCTCTTGCAACCATATCAGGGTCCACGTTAATCCTCTGCCCAAATATTTTTAATTCCATGGCTTTATCATCATAATTTTATGTGGCCTCATATATCTCATCATTTTCGAAATCAAATTGTCCAAATATAAATTTATAAACCTCTTCTCTTCCCAAGATATCTAACATACCTTTTGGACAATTGTATATATCGTTCCATGTATCAACACACTTTTTGAATTTTTTCATTGTGAACATCTCCTAGGAACCCCGTGTGTCAACTATTTGGGAGGAAGAGAATGCCCCTATTTTAATTGAGGCCATCATTGTTTGGGTTCAAGACACGTTAGCTGAATGCACACTGAATGCAAGAATGCACACTAAATAAACTATGAGGAATTCACATTGAAAAAACTATGTGGAATGCACACTGAATGAAAGAATGCACGATGAATAAACCATGAGGAATGTGAATACAATTTTTTTTTTTTAACTTATTGCTTTATTTTTCTATAAATCACTTTTATAAAGAGAATAAAATTGTTTATAAGGTGCTTTAACATTGCTCCTTTACTCCTATTTTTCTCAAACATAGAAATAAAAATTCAGATTTAATATTTAGATATAAGATACAATTTATTAAAAATAACAATTTTAAAAATAGGGCTATAGCATTTTGATGGCATGTAAGATGGCCCGACACTTCTTTCTCAGGGGTAGAATTGACTAAATTTCCATCATGCAACAACTAATTGATAAATGATAGTAAATGTCCTTTTTGCATTAAAATAACACCCAAAATTTTTTATAGTAAATGTCCTAACTAGGTCACTCAACCTAATCTTAAACTTAAAACCCTAAAAAATATGTATATTATATAATTAAAAAAAACCTAAAATAGACCCTACAAACCCTAGGTGCTATCTCATTGTCTATCCCTTGGCAACATTTAAACGTAACTACTACTAAAATAAGGTCATCCAACCTTACTTATAGGGTTTTAACCAAGAAACTACAAGTTTCATCTATTAGAATTCAAGTTTTGTTATTCTTAGTCCATCATGTTATTTCCAAACATTCCCGGTGTGCATTTATTTGAGACACACAAACCCTACCTTTTACCCTTTAAAATCCATGCAATTTGGAGTATTCTTGAACAACACAAACATATATGTGAAAAAGGTAAAAATATTTAATTGTAGTAATGTTACTTACGAGTAAAAAAATACTCTCCAAGTTGAATCATTCGATTTGGCCTTGAAATGAAGGTTGGGCGTGCATTTTTGTGAAGCAGGCCAAAATTGCCTTGCGTTACTAAAATGCATGCCCAAGCTTCATTTATTATTCAATTTGATTGATTCAAATTGTAGATCATTTATTTAATTATTTTACACACTTTTACATTGTTATATATTTTCTTTGAACTTAAATATTTATATTTCAGATTTCATACAACATTTTAAGTTTTTCTTCGACTTGCCTTATGTGAAAGTTGTGTATAAGTGGGAATCATAGTTGCATAGGATATTAATCAGACATGATGCAAAGCTATATCCTAAGATTAGATATTTTCCAATCATGTCCCATTTCAAATTTCATTACCAAGAGTATAGTTGGTTTGGCTCGGGAGTGGACATTTGTTGCGACTTGATCATTGGCATAAATGATGAATTGTTAAATTAATAGACTTGGATTTTAGTGAGTAAGATTTATTTTAGGATAATAAGTATTGTATGTTGTATAAAATGTTTGTATATTTAGTATGGAATTATCATTGTTGCGCTGTCAATTAATTACAGGTCCTGGTGTACATTTATTTGAGGCACACAATCCAATTTGGAGTGTTCATACACATAAATTTTTTAATGAGGATGGGTTATTGTCCACCCAAATTTAATGAGAATGTAATTCATGCTATGTGGGGAGTTATGTTCCCCACACACTTAAAAGGTCTCTTAGGTTATGTATAAATATTAAGATATTTCTAATTTATAAATCGTAACACATTGGTGATGAGAGGGAGTTCACTCTCTTTTACCTTTTTCTTTTTCTTGTTTGGGATTTTACTACTATTGAGGAAGAGTAGCATTGTTGTGGAATTAATGCACATAATGATGAAATTTGTTAATTTATGCGATACTATGTGTTTTTATGAGTTTGGTTTTAAGTTTTCATCATTTAATATTTGTTTAACATTGAAGTGATATGTATTTGCTTGAGGTATTATCATGGCATGTTAGCACCTGGGTGGATCTTAAATACTGAATGCTAGTAGAAAGGCCCCTTTTGATAGTGAATACCATAAGTTCCTTCGTTCTCTTAAACTCTAGAATTCTATTCACCATTTTCATGTGTGTTGGGAATTTATATTCAAGACTTTTCCAATCAATGAGTGGCATTGAAACCCTAGATCTACTTAGACTTCATTGCCAAACAAGAAATAAGAACTAGTCTTATTTGTCTCCATTCTCCTTACATATTTATATTCAAACCATAAGTAGGTCATTTGACCTAATATTAAAATTAAAAGTCTAAAAAATATCTACAATATAGAAAAACCTTAAAATAGACCTTGCAAACCCTAGGTGCTATCTCTTTATCTATCCCTTGGTAATGTTTAAACCTAATTATTACTAAAATAATGTCATCCAACCTTACATAATTATAGGGTTTTAACCAAGACACTAAAAGTTTCAACTATTAAAATTTAAAATTTATTTTTCTTAGTCCATCTCATTTTCCCAAACATTCCTAGTGTGCATTTATTTCAGGCACACAAACCCTACGTTTTACTCTATGAAATCCATGCAATTTGGAGTATTATTGAAAAACATAAATGTATTTGTGAAAAATTAAAAACATTCAATTGTAGTAATGTTACCTATGAGTAAAAAATACTCTCCAAGTTGAATCATTCAATTTGGCCTTGAAATGAAGGTTGAATGTGCATTTGTGTGAAGCTGGCCAAGATTGCCTTGCTTCACTAAAATGTATACCTAGGCTTCATTTATTGGGCAATATGATTGATTAAAATTGTAGATTTTTTATTTAATGATTTTAGACACCTTTACACCTTTACATTTTTATATATTTACTTTTAGATTAAATATTTATATGTTAGATTTCATATAATATTCTAAGCTTTTCTTCAACTTTCTTTATGTGAAAGTTGTGTATAAGTGGGAAACATAGTTATGTTGGATATTTGTCAGACATGATGCAAGGTTATATCCTAAGGTTAAGAATCGTCCAATCATGTCCCATTTCAACTTTCATTACCAAGAGTGTAATTGGTTTGGCATAGGAGAGCATATTTGTTCTGACTGTGATCATTGACAAATATGATCAATTGCTATTTCAATAGACTTGGATTTCAATGTATAAATTTCCTTTATGAAAATAACTATGATATGTTGCATAAAATGGTTTTATATTTATGTTGGAATGATCATTATCACATAGTCAATTAAGTATAGGTCATGGTGTGCATTTATTTGAGGCACACAAACCTTCACTTTAACCCTATGCAATCAATCCAAATTGGTATATTCTTGCACAACATAAATTTATATTGGAAAAATTACTGTTAATTATGAGTAGAAAAGTACTCTCCAATATGAATCATTCAATTTGGCCTTGTAATGAAGGTTGGGCATGCATTTTTGTGAAGTAGGCCAAAGTTGTATTGCTTCACTAAAATGCATGCCAAGGCTTCATTTATTGGAAAATATGATTGATTCAAATTGTAGATTGATTATTTAATTATTTTATGCAATTTTGAATTATTATATGTTTATTTTTGATCCTTAAATAATTCTTCATATTTCCTACAACATTCCAAGTTTTGCTTCAACTTTCACTATGTCAAAGTTGTGTATAGGTTTTTCTTCAACTTGTTGTTTGGCAGAACAATTGTCCTTTTAATTTGGAGCAATAGTTCCAACTCCACATGAATTGTTAATCTGGGTAGATTTTGTTATTGAAAGGCTATTACACAAATATATGCAAGGGAAAATGATGAATAGTGCTAATGAATGTCAAACTCAATAGTTGTAATCACACTCTTAACAATTCAACACTTTGGTTGTTACACTCTCAATCCTTGCTCACTGTTGGGATGGGGTCCCCTAAGGTCAATTTTGGGGAAAAAGCCCAAGTTTTGTTGTATAAAGATGTAAATTCTTCGCAAATTTTGGTCGCAGAGTGCGTAGTTAGTTAAAGAATAATAAAGGGTTTTACCCTTCTTTATGTAAGTTGAGTCAGATTTTTGAGGATCTACCCCTGGTCCGTAGACCATGGGATTGTATAAATAGGCGTGTTTTAAGATGTCTAAGGCAAGAGAGATGAATTTTTTCTATGGGAGAAGTATAGAGAGTTAGTGAAGAAGAGTAAGAAGAAAGGCTCTGCAGCTGTGTGCACAGAGGCCTAGAGTAGAGTCTGCAGCTGAGTGCTGGAACCCTGTAGTTGAGTGCGCGAGGAAGTTTGAGTCTGTAAGGTGAACTGAATATTAATAAAGAAGATTGTTGCTGAAATACCCATGTTTATCTCTTACTTCTATTTTATATGAATGCGCTTTATGTTATGATGGGTTTATGAAATAATAATGTATTGATGGGTGCCTTCACACGATTTATATTTTTATATGAATGCAATTGATGTCTACAATTTATGCAAAAATTATTTTGTTGTATGTTGAAGTTACCAAACACTTAAGTTGATCTGAGTAATTACTGGATTAAGAGTAATATTTGATGCACGTAAGTAGCTAATTAGTCTATTCAAGGTTCATGAAAGACAATCGTAGACCTTCGCGGAGGTCTAGAAGCTGATTATAGGGAGTTATATCGATTGTCAAACCAAGAGGTAACTCCTCAAAACAATTCATGATATTCATTCAGGTTGGTCTTTATTGTATACATGAGGGAGAGACTATTCATTTCATCTCCCAATGACTCTTCATATTTTCTATTATTTATTTACATCAATTTCAGTTATCCACCCAATCCTAATGATTAGGTGTCAACATTCCCCCCCCTTAATTTTAAGGGATGTTGATGAGTCCAAGCATCATTCTGAATATTTTAAGCTTTTCTCTTCCAAGTGATTTGGTGAAGATGTCTGCAATTTTCTCATTAGTGGAACAATGTCAGAGATGGATTGTTTTAGCCTCAACATGATGTCGAATTAGATGATATTTAGTATTAATGTGCTTCATTTGATCATGGAACTTTGGATTCTTGGCCAACTTTATTGCCGAGGTATTGTAAATCATGAGTGGAGTCGATTGTACTTGTTTTACTTGCAACCTTCAAGAATTTTCCTGAGCCACACAATTTATTTTGTTGCCTTAGTTGCTGCCACATATTCTGCCTCTGTTGTGGAATTTTCTAGAACTGATTGTTTGTGTGATCTCCAGGAGACAGCTCATAATCCAAGACTCATAGCATAACCTGAAGTAGATACCCCAGTTTCTTTGTCTCCATCGAGGTCTGAATTAGAGTACCCAATCAAGCTAAAGTCGTCCACTTGTGTATACTTGATTCCAAAGTCTTGAGTTCCCTTCAAGTACCTTAGAACTCTTTTTGCAGCAGACCAATGTCCCTCACAAGGCTTTTTCATAAATTTGGAGAGGATTCCATCAGCAAAAGAAATGTCTAGTCTGGTAGTAGTTAGGTAGTTGAGACTTCCTACAAGCTGTCTATACTTTATTGCATCCTCAAATTCTTTTCCTTCAATGGATGTGAGCTTTATGTTTTATTCCATTGGAGTAGTAACAGGATTGCATTCTGTCATGCCAAACCTGTTCAACAGATCTCCAATGTACTTCTTTTGAGAAAGGAATATGGATTTCGGATGTTGAGTTACTTCAATACCATGATAGTAATGAACATAGCCCAAACCAGTCATTTCAAAACCTTTCCTCAATCCCTTCTTTATGGATGCAATGTAGCTTTCATTGTTCCCTGTCATCAAAAGATCATCTACATATACCACAAGATATACAACTATTTTTCAAACCTTCTTGACAAACAAAGTTGCACCATCAAGATCATAATGTTTGAAATTGAGTTTCAGAAGATGCTCAGTTAGTTTTTCATACCAGGCTCGCGGTGCTTTTTTGAGGCCATACAAGGATTTCACAAGTTTGCATACTTTATTTTGATGTCCTTTCACAGCAAATCCTTCAGATTGGGACAAAAAAACATTCTCTTTTAGATCTCCATTCAAGAAATCAGTTTTTACATCCATTTGATGGACTTTATAACCATTCTGAGCTGCTAGGGCAAAGAGTGTCCGGATGATAGCCCATATTGCTGTGGGGGAAAAAGTCTCCTCATAATCGACCCCTTCCTTCTGTGCAAAACCTTTTGCCACAAGCTTGGCTTTGTGCTTGTCAAGTGAGCCATCAAATTTATACTTGTTCTTGTAGACCCTCTTGTAGCCAATTGGTTTGGTTCCTAATGGAGGATCAACCAGCTTCCAAGTGCCATTCTTTGTGAGAGCATCATACTCCTTTTGCATCGCTTCTTTCCATTCATCATGAGAACTAGCTTCTTTGAAGGAAGTTGGTTCGAAATTTGTAGACAAATTCAATTCACAATCATAAGAAACATCCATATCAACAGGTGAATCAGATTCATCTACATCACCTCCTTTTTGCCAGTTTGAATTTCTATTTCTTGTTTTTCCAACCTCATCAAGATGAACACTTTCAAGTGTCTTTGTTAGCCACTTTGGGGGAACTTTCTCAGATGGTCTAGGCTGCTCCGTTGATTGAGTTGGGAATGAATCAAGATTGAGTCTCCCAATTCTATCAATCACATCCCCTAAAGTATCATCCATTGTTGGAGTTTCATTTGGGGGAAAGAGTGCTTCAGAAGAAGATTCCACGGGTTGATCTAGTATAGGAATCCCCCCTTCAAGATGTGGAATCTGATTATCAAATTCTTGAAATGATTTTGCATTTGCGAATCTATCCAAGCGATCAAATTGCCGCTCAACAACATTGTCAGTTTTGGATGTTTCAAGAAAGACTACATGTCTAGATACGACAAACTTTTTATTTACTTCATCATAGAGATGGTATGCTTTGGAGGTGTTTGAATACCCCAGGAAGATACACTTACGAATTCTTGCACCAAGTTTGTTTCTATGTACCTTTGGTATCAAGGCATAACAGGTGGAACCAAAGACCCTGAGATGCTTTACCGAAGGAATGTGCCCATACCCCATTTCATAGGGAGTTTTGTTTCTGATAGCATTAGATGGACATCTATTCTTTATATATACAACACATAGAATTGGATCAGCGCAAAACATCAATTTTACATTTTTCAAAAACATCATGGAGCGCACCATATTTAAGATTGTCTTATTCATTCTTTTAGCTACACCGTTCTGTTGGGGATTATAAGGCACATTTGTTTGATGTTTGATCCCATGTTGGTGAAGATAGTTTTCAAATTAATTTGAAGTGTATTCTTTTCCATTATCAATGCGAATAGAGCCAATATGAGTTTGTGCATCATTTTCAATCCATGTATGAAGTTTTTGAATGTTTGAAAAGCATTAGATTTTTTCTTCAATGAATAAACCCAACACATTTTGGTGTAGTCATCAATAAATGTCATCATATATTTATTTCCATTTGCAGAAGAAACAGGCATTGGACCACATAAATCTAAATAAATGAGTTCAAGTTTTCTATGTGCTCTTGAATGTGAATCATGAAAATACTGTTTTCTATGCTTTCCTAGAATGCAAGAATCACATTGCTTAAGTTTCCTAGGAATTCTAGGCAAACCAATAACACCATTTTTCTTCAACAAGCAGAGGCTATCATAGTTCAAATGTCCAAATCTAGCATTCCATAATAAACTTGATGGAAGTGTACCTTTTTCATAATGAGAATTGTATGAGAAATGTTGTGCATGAGCAGAGGTACCCTGCAGCTTGAGAAGCCTTTCTTCTTCTATCCCACTCATGACAAGTGAGTGGTCAGATGCTTTCCTCACCTCAAGCTTGCCATCAAACATATGAATGGAGTGACCTTGCTATCGGATGTGTACCAAGGAAAACAAGTTTCTCTTCAACTATGGGAGATATAGAACATGATGCAGAAGAAAGTCTAGAAGACTAGGCAATTTAAGCCTGGTTGTGCCAAGCCCTGATGGCTTGAGTTTTTATTGGTTTGCAAAGTATACTGCTCCATCAACATTATCAGTAAATTCTTCAAAAAAATCTTTGCGATGAGTCATGTGGCAAGCTGCTCTTGAATCAAGCAACTAATCATTTTTCCAAGAAGCAAGTGAAGCATTAAGTAAGTCTTCATTTACTCCAATATTACATTGTGCCACAACATAATGAGTGCATTCAGGTGCTTTACTTTTGTTTGTGTCATTAGTTTTACCTTTGGGTTAGTTTCTTTGCTACTCAATTTTGTCCCAAGGTAACTTGCATGTGGAGGCATCATGTGATCCATTTCTTTTGCAATGTATGCAATGAAAATCTGACTTTTCTCCTTGAGAGTGTGTGCCCCTCCGCCTCTGAAATATCTTCCTCTTCCTCTTCGACCACCTCTTCCTCTGGAAGAATCTTGGGCAAGATTCTTTCTTTTATGAGCAAGGCACACAACCTCTTCAGAAGATTTAGGGGTTGTCTTCTTTCCAAAAGATTTCTCTCTTTCAACAAATTTTGTCACAAGAGAGTCAAAGGTAATATCTTTGAGATTTCCATTTGCTTGCAATGACTCAAGATAATTGGAGTAAGTAGGATAAAGTGCCTTGAGAAAAGCGATAAGAGGAATATCCAATTCAACCTTAGTGGCTTTAATATCATGCATTATAGATTTTACTTCGAATGCAAGAGCAATAGAATCATTATTTTGTAATTCAAGAGTGAAGTGTTTAATCATGAGTTTAACAACTTCAAGTGTAGAGTGTGAGTCATAGAGTTCTTTCAGCGTTTGTAAGGCTTCAAAAGCATTTGAAAATGCCAAAATATGTTGACTCACCTCTTCACTTACAGATGCTACAATTAATGCATAGGCTTTGTTGTTCTTACTTTCCCAAATGGCGAACTCCTTGTCTGAGGTAGACTCTTTTGGCTCTTTGTCTCCATCTCCAACACACACTCCTTTCCACAACTCATTGAAAATGAGGGTGTGTTTTATCTTCCGGGACCACTCAGGATAGTTCTCCTTGCCAGTGAGAACTACTCCCACAATAGATATGATTGAATGCATTGTAAAATTTGAGTGCTGTAAAAATACTTATGCTGGAAAAATTTTACTCCTAAAAAGGATTTGATTCTGATATATGGAGAGAGAGGTATCACTATAAAAAATGTAAT
Source organism: Pinus taeda (assembly GCA_000404065.3). Lineage (NCBI taxonomy): Eukaryota > Viridiplantae > Streptophyta > Pinopsida > Pinales > Pinaceae > Pinus > Pinus taeda. The sequence goes on along the minus strand of APFE031626599.1, from coordinate 75,606 downwards.
ATCATACACTGCAATATCATTCAGTGTAATAGCATTCACCATTCACTGACACTAACATTCAATGCATACACATATATAATGCATCATCAACAGAACATTGCAGCAACAACGATATATCTATCTTCCCTTATTTTGATCCAAAAATACCATGCGAGAAGGACAATTAAAACAAGAAACTGTGTATTACGAGTAGTAGCCAACCTGATATTCCATATGCCAAGGTTACAGTTGTTCCCTCTTCGCGCAGTTTCTAATAGCTATTGGTCTCAAAGTTTCGGAAACCAAGCAACTGTAAGAAGTGGATCAATAGTCCTGAACTGGATTTTCCACCATTAGATGAATTAGAAGTAGAACGAATCTTGAGAGCTAGAGAATGATTGACTTCTACTAAATAAAACCAAGGTAAGTCTTGGGAAACCTTATTAAACTACTAGAGGAACCTTAGGAATTTTCAAATTGCAGCACTAGACATCTTTGGTGATAATATTGGATGAGTTTCCATGCTATAAGAAGCAAGGGCGTAAAGGGTTTGCAGAGTTGCCTTCGCTAGTGAGTAAGGCAACAAATGACAGTGCGTATGGTGTGAGTGTTGAGAGGAAGATAGCAGTGCATATGAGAGCAGATAGCAGTGCGTATGGTGTGGAGTATGGAGCGTATTCGAGTATTGAGATTGTTCATTTCATCTCCCGGTGACTCTTCATATTTTCTATTATTTATTTACAGCAATTTCAATTATTCACCCAATCCTGATGATTAGGTGTCAACATCGATAAGCCATAAAGGCTTATCAATCTACGCAAAGGAGGATTTAGGGCATTAAACGACATCACGCTAATCTTTGGGTGCAAAAACTTGGTTCCAACACCCCCTCAACTACTTCGAGTGACACTTCAATCTGCGCTCCGCGAAAAGGGCCAGTAGTGTAGGGATTTGTTTGGTGCAACTACCTCTGAACCTGGGTCAGAAACCACTAATACAACAAATGGTTCTGTTGTTGGGACTGGGATCTGCATAAAGAGATGTGTGGTGCTGCATCACTAGAATCTAACAAAGAAACAAATTGAGAAGTGGTTGGATAGAAAGATCCATGAATTCGCGATGCATGAAAACAAAATTACGCTCCTAACAAAAGAACTGTGGTTGGACAAGTATCTATACACATAAATACACGAAATCTTCTTCTGCACCTTCCTGATCGAACTATATGAGTGGATCACTAAGTTGGCAGATAGCCAAGGAAGGTGGAGGCTTGACGGTCCAATAGTAACAATGTATACTTTGAAATGGGAATTATAACCTCAAAACAGGAACTCTGGCCAAAAAATCTCGAAAAAACATCAAAAACAGTGTAAAAAACAAAAAGTGTTGATGCTGGAATAACACCTTTTTTTCATGGGTAAATTTTCAACATGTTTTAAAAATGGCGGTGAAAAAACAATTTTTGCGCAAAAATTGTCCAAACAACACCCTCAAAACGAAAAGTGTTAACGTTGGGAAAACACTTTTTTTTTTCAAAAGTAAAATTTCAACATTTCGAAATAATGGCGTACAATATTTTATCATGACCCTGAAAAACATTAAAATTTCAAAGAAATAATGAAAACATAAAATAAAATAAAAATAAAACAATGAAAAAA
>APFE031626599.1:23378-69375 GCA_000404065.3 Pinus taeda | reverse complement strand
GTGTAAGGCTAATTTTATTAATAAAAAACAAAAATATAATTACAAAGAGGCCCAGCCTCAACCGTTGTCACTGAAGTTCATCATGAGTATCTAAACTGCCCCAGATTTGGGGAAACCAGTTTGACATGGCAAAAACCATACATATATCCCAAGATCGACACCAAAGGAGAACCATACATATGACCTGGACCCATTCTTTAAGGCAAAAACCATAAGAAGTTTTGACACAGCACCCCCTGATGCGACTAAAAATATGACAAACCCGCTTATTGTTCGGACAAATAGCAAAAACAACAAGTGACTGGACCAAACCTGTCAGCAGCAAAAGTCTGAGTTGGCGTGTGGTTGGCAACGGATGCCATGTGGCTTCATTTGTTATCATCTTGGTCAGGTGTCTCCTCAACAATGAGGCAGGCGTACCGGCCCCAATCTTCATCCTCCTCCGCCACGTCACCTTTCGCTATGCCACCTAGAGGCTCCCTTGCATGCTGGGTGCCGCTCGAGCTGCTAGCTAATTCCATCGTAATTGAAGCTCCGACTGAGCTACCACTAGTTTGCTAAATGTTGCCAGCCTAAACTCCTTCATCATGCAGTCGACCACGCCTAATTCCCTTGTTCTCATCCTTCGAGCGATTCTCAGAACCACGACCAACTTCCTGATTTCTCTCCTCCTGAAATTGTGCTTCAGAATTTCTCGCTTGAGCACTGTTCTACTCATTTTCTTCTGAGAAAGCAATGGTTACATTGGTAGTTATGATGGCCCTGTTCAGGCTACTCTGGAACCTGAACTAGGTTGAGTGAGGGACAAAACTAGGATGCAAAGGAGAAATTGCAGTGTGGAGCCGGAAATCACTGTGCGCAGCCATTGAGGCCTGCACTTGCCCCTGTCCACTGCGCGTTTGAGGATATTGTCCATGAGACGGACTGGGAGGAGGCGAATTCTCATGGGAATGAGCGGGTGAGGCAGGAACAGAGCTCTGCACTGGTTGAGGGCGAGCACTGCCACCCATTTTTATTTTTTTTATATTTTATTTTGGTATTTTTTTTCCTAGTTTTGCTAATTTTTTTTTTTAATTATTTTTTACTTACTTTATTATAATATATTTTTTATATATATTATTATATATTATATATATATATATATGTTTATATATTATATCCAATTTTTTTACATTTTTTTTTTTCATTTCCTTTTCTATATTGTTTTTAGAGACATATATTCATGTGTATTGAAAATTTAATTAACGATGTATAAATATGTAGAATATCGAAATTGCAAATATCGACCTTTTTCTTTAAATATGCAAAACAATAAAAACTTCACTACAAAAAAAAATAAAAAATAAAATAAAAACAAGAAAATATGAAGAAGAAGACCACTTCCAACAGTTATTAAATTTACAAAATAATTTATACATTCATACAATTATAAAAGTAAAAAAAAAAAAAGCCTTTTAAAAAAAGGGCATGGTGTAGAATTACCACTTTTTTAAATCAATATCAAAATCACTACCATTGTAAAACGCAGTGTACATAAAAAAATTTATAGTGCCAAAAACTATGCTCTAAAAAAAAATGTGTGTTTTGCATCACCCCTTTTCAAAATCGGGTCACTTTTTTGCTATATCTACAAAATGGATAATAGTATCAATTCTCATTTCAAAGTTTACATTGTTTAGTGTGGACCCCAGAGCTAGTGCGAAGGTTGGAAACTTTTGAAGATATGATCGTGCGCATTGTCGATCACTAGCTTGATCGAGTCATAAGAGGATTTGTGATAGAATTTGTGGTTGATACCTGAGTCAGCTACAGTGAAGCAGATCGATGCTTTTTCAAAGGACCGTGAGGTAAATATTTGAAATCTTTGAGTACTTGGATTAAAATGTTCTTGTGTGAAAAGCGGGTTATGCCATTGCCTTGATGTTTGGATCTACGTGAAGTGGATGAATCTTTAGAAATCAGGAAAGATTGGGTCTTGAATATAGTCCATTGATAGAGCCTCCTTCGAGTGATGACGAGGGAGTAGTACAAGCCTCACCATGAAGGACTATACAGTTGATAAATCAGGGTTTTCCACGAATACCTCATCTACCCACACCACCTCTACCATCACCTCCACAACACACACCTTCACCCACACCACCACCACCTCTGCCACTGTTCAATATGTTGAATACCATGAAGTTGCCCATTTTCAAGGGCTTGGGAAGTGAGGACCCGTACTAGTTTTGGTTTGTTGTGAAGGTTATATGGATGGCACGTAATATTACATGTGACCATATAAATAAGGCGCAATTGGTTACTTCTCTACAAGATCGCATGTTGACATGGTACATTAAGTACTGCAGCGATAACCCATTGGCATCGTTAAAAGACACCCAAACTGCTCTGAATAAGAAATTCGGTAGGCCCAAGTCTAAATCGCTAGATTTGCGAGGCTACCATGAATCTCACGGATAGTGAGCACCACAAATGGTTTGCAGCCTCGCTCCTGCCCCACCTAAGGGTTTCTTTATTGCAGCAAAATGTAGGGACCCAGGAGAAAGCATTGGAAATTGCGATGAGATTGCATGAAATGCCTATTCATGATGTTGCTTTGGGAGTTTAGTAGATTCATGCAGATTTGCAAAACCTCTACTTGGAGTTGCAGATCTTGAAGAAGGAAAAAGTCCCTCAGACGGAGGTGCATGAAGAAGTTTGGTGCCTAAAATGTAAAAGTCAGGGGCGTGATAAAGATCACTACCGTGTTTTTGTGAATTATATTACAGAGCAAGGGCTAATGCCCCTAAGATAGGAGGTTGTCGCAGGACCAACTGCAGGGCCCGCGTTTTGGTGCACTATCTGTCAAGTAGCTAGAAAACATGTAACGAGAAATTGTCACTTGCTACAAAAATTTGTACAGACATCGCAACAGTTATTCTGCAACTTCTATAAATCGGTGGGTCATGATGAGCGTAACTGTCCTAGCTATGAATTGATGATGGAAAGAACGCCCACGTATTGGATGCAAACAGGAAATCGACCTCGGGATCAAGGCACTGGGGGAGCATGCGAAGGATATAAGGGGCATAGATGAGGTCGAGGAAGAGGAGGACCTGGCAGAGGTTGAGGAAAATTTATTTGCTACAATTGCAGAGTGGTAGGACACTACACGCGGGAGTGTACGAGCCAGATGTGACCGTCATGCTGATACTGCACTCAGTTTGACCATGCGATAGAATAATTCCCTATACTGATAGCTAAGATGAAGGAGAAGAAGGCGCAACCTCAGTAGCTTACCTAGAATCTACAAATGATGAGGGTCGAGCCCCGCGAAGAGGATCCCAATGTCAATATTGTGCTACAAAGCAGAATGATGATTGGTGATGATAAAGGAAAGAAACCTAAAGAAAGTGAGTAGGTTCACAAGGCCCCAAAAAAAGAGGTTGGATTTGATCTGGAGTGTGTGAAGGAAGCATTCATGGAGGCAAAGAAAAGCTTTGTTGAGGTCTATACTTCAGGAAATCAGGACAAGCTATCTGAAGAATTTGACCCCTCCATGCTTACCACTTTCTTGGAGACTTGTATGAAGCTGCTACACAACAGCAAGGCTATGAAAGGGCTATAGGAAATGATAAATAAGTGTGCTGGTAAGGAAGGTGCTCCTGAAGGACACCGTGCAGTCAAAAAGATAGGCAAACACAAGACAAGAATAGGGTGGGAGATGAGGCTTACCACTCAAATAGGAGAGTACGAGATGGATCAAGTTATTTTGGATTTGGGGTCGGATGTGAATGTTTTTCCTAAACAGACATGGGAAAGAATGGGGAGATCTATGCTGTAGTGGTCTCCAATTCAATTGAGGATGGAAACTCAACAAAAGATTATCCCTATGGAGAGATTGCATGGAGTGACCGTAGATATAAAAGGTGCGAACGCATTGGCCAACTTTGAAGTGATTGAGATTATTGATGACAACAATACATACCCCGCGCTCCTGGGAATTGATTGGGCTATCGACATGAAAAAGGTAATCAATTTGAAGAAGCAGACGATGTCCTTTGAAAGGAAATCACTCCGTGTAGTAGTACCATTGGACCCTGCAGAAGGATTGCCCTATACTGAACCAGTCCGCGACTATGAGGAAAATGATGATGATTTGGACGAGATCTATAAACTAACAATGTGAGACTAAGATTGGATTAATCCAACCGCCGATCGGTGATTCGCATGGGACCACAAAAGCTCCTGTACCTCATATTCAAACAAAGAATTGGAGCACTGTCAAAATAGATTGCATGAAGTATCTACATTGCACTATAATATGATGACTAAATCATTGCGTTGTGTGTCATCAGAGGTAAGAAATTTACCTTATTATGACGGTTTGACTAACATAGTTAAATTTTTGGATGCATTTGAAACGGAAGTACCAGAGAGGCACCACTTCCAAGTGTTGGATTTGGCACTGCGTGCTACGCCTGCACGGTGGTGGGGAACACATAAAAACAATTTTTTATGAGTGGCACGAGTACAGAAGAATGATGAGATTGCAGTTTGGTCACTCAAAAGTTTGGATAAATAAAAAATACGATGGGAGAAATGATCCACACAATCGTTTAGCAAAATGGACTAAGATTTATGGAACAGAGCCGCAACCAGAGTGGGTGCATATTTTTTGTCACACTTTGGACATCATTCCTATGAATTGGTACCTGGAAACAAAGCTCCACCACAGTACCATAGAGTGGGACATCTTAAGAGAAGGACTTTTGATGACCTTCAGCTTTGAGGATGGGTTTGAAAGCATCGACAAAGCGTTGCAGGAGATTAAGGCAACAATCTTTATAATACCTCAGGATCCTTTAGAATTGATTCAACTAGATTAGAGCACCCAGTTGCACCATGAGCTCGAGTGCTATAATGTGACCACTAAAGAAGATGATGAGGATCAAAGGAATACTAACATACCAGAGGCCAAAGGTCACCACAAAGTTGAGGGGCCACAGATAGAGAATCCAGACATCACTGCACCATTGAAGACTAGAAATGTGAACATTGGCATAGAGACAAAGCTGAAATTTGCAAATATTGGAGATTATTGGGAGGATGTTAGAGTAGATAAAGTCGTTGAGCTACTCCGCGAATATTAGGACTTATTTCCTACCAAATTTTCGAACTTAAAAGGCATCATAGGCGATTTGGGAGTGATGAAAATAACTTTCAAACTAGACATGAAGCCCGTTAAGCAAAGGCCATATCGCCTTAATCCCAAATATAAGGAAAAGGTACGCTTGGAGTTCGACAAGATGCTTGTAGCGGGTATTATTGAACTAGTGGAAGAATATGATTGGGTAAGTCCAATGGTAGTTCAAGAAAAGAAACAGAAGGATGAAATAAGGATTTGCGTAGATCTCAGGAAGCTTAACGATGCTTGCGTTCATGATCCTTTTCCAACTCTGTTCACAGATGAAGTACTAGATAAAGTTGGAGGATAGGAGGCCTACTCATTCATTGATGGGTTCTTTGGATTCCATCAGATTAAGATCGTGCCAGAAGACAAGAGTAAGACCACCTTCGTGATGAAATGGGGATTTTTCCAATATACAATGATGCCTTTTGGACTTAAGAATGGGTTGGCGATCTTCTCGCGCCTAGTCATCGCAACGTTCAAAGAATTTATTCACAAGTTCTTGGAGGTATATTTTGATGATTGGATAGTGTTTGGGATAGTAAAGCGTGATGTAGCCAGTTTGCACTTGATGTTGGATACATGTTGAAGGTATTAGATTGTACTAAACCTGAAAAAATCCTTGTTCTGTGTCCCTTTGAAAATCTTGTTGGGTCATGTGGTATGCAGGCAGGGACTTATGGTGAACCCTGCTAAGATCACAGTAATCATTAATTTGGAAGTGCCAAGAAGTGTTAAACAACTGTGTGCGACACTGGGCCACACTAGGTATTATCAAAAGTTCATCAAACGTTATGCTCAGATTATTGTGCCTATGGAAAAGCTACTTAAGAAGGACACTACATTATGTTGGGATGAAGAATGTTAGCGTAGCCTGGGTGTACTGAAGGAGAAAATGGTGACCGTGTGAATCCTAGTCTTCTCAGATTGGAAGAAGGAATTCCATGAGCATGTGGATGCCTCGTCTATTGCATTGGGGGCAGTGCCGACACGGGATGGCGAAGGATAACTAGATCATCCTATAGATTTTGTGAGCAGGAAGTTGTCTAAGGTTGAAAAGGATTATTTTACAATAGAGTGTGAAGGCTTGGCTATGGTGCGCGTGCTCCAGAAGTTTGGAAATTACCTGTTAGGCGAAAATTTCAAGATGTACACAAACCATTCTGCATTAAAATATCTAGTTAATAAGCCTGTGTTTTTTGGGGGGGGGATATGCATATGGCTACTGTTATTTCAAGAATATGATTTTGAGGTAATTGTGAAGCCAAGGCGATTGAATGTAGGGCTAGACCATCTATCACACATTGAAATAGGGGAAGAGACTACTAATTTAGAGGAAGGGTTGCCTGATGCGTAGCTCTTCATGATGTGCATAGTGGATAATCACTTCATGGATATTATCCATTTATTGACCACAAGAATGGCTCCAGAAGGATACACAAGTCAATAAAAGAAAGAATTGGTGGTGCGCATAGCCGATTTCTATGTAATTGCAGGGAATTTGTATAAGATGGGATCATATGAGATACTTCGACATTATGTGCTTGATTTTGAATGAACCAGTATCCTCGCTGAAGGTCATGGAGGATCTGCGGGAGGGCATTATGTAGGAAAAGCAACAACACAAAATATTTTGCGCATTGGGTTGTGGTGGCCAACGCAGCATAAGGATTCTAAAGCCTATTGTAGGGCATGCAATGCATGTCAAAGACTGGGCAGGCCATCATGGAGGGATGAGATGCCTTTGAATCCACAGATGTCACTGCAGCCATTTGAGAAATGGACAATTGATTTTGTAGGACCGATTCATCCTCTAGGCAAGAAGATGGGTGTGTGGTATATCATCACCATGACTGAATATTTGACCAGATGGGTGGAGGCACAACTTGTGAAGGACTATATAGGGGCAAAAACAACAAAATTTCTATTTGAATATGCGTTGACCAGGTTTGGTTGGACAAAGGTACTGATGAGTGATCGCGGTACACATTTTATCAATGAAACAATTAGTGTGCTGACAAAAGAGTTCCAGGTTTATCATCAGAAGAGTATGGCATATCATCCTCAGGCCAATGGAACAATTGAGTCTTTTAATAAGATATTGGAGAATGCACTGATAGAGATGTTCAACACATAGCAGAATGATTGGGATGTGCTTGTACCAGCAATGTTATGTGATTACAGAACTACTTGTAAAAAGCTTACTGGTTAGACACCTTTTTAGGTTGGTCTATGGCATGGAAGTTGCCATACCTATGGAGTATATCATGCTTAGTCTATGCATCATGGCTTTCATAGGAATGGAGGATTGTGGAGCCTTAGAAGAAAGGCTCACGTAGCTAATGGAGCTAGAGGAAGATATATTTTTTCTGGATTCCATTAGCAGGTTCAGAAGAAATGTGAAAAATATTGGCATGATCGACACATAAAATTGCACACATTCAAGGTAAATGGTTTTCTTTTATTATATGACAGTAAGTATGATAAGTTTCCAGGAAAATTTTGATGCACTGGCTGGGGCCATATGTTATCAAAGAGATTACAAATGGTGGAGTAGTTCAACTAGTGAAGTTGAATGGGGACCCATTTTCGGGAAGGATAAATGGAAGCCGATTGAAGCGATACACTAGGGATCTGACCCGATGACTACATGAAGGTATCATAGTCTTAGTGCTCCAGGCAGCTACAAGGAAGCATGAGACTATAAACTACACTGTTTGGGTTGTAGAGCTACACAACAGGGGTGTTGCACGAAAAATGATGAAGTCATAGTACCAGAAGCAACACGAAGGGAGTTTCACTATAGGGGAATAGATCATGCAGCGTAGCTAGAAAGTAACCATTACAGTCATTGTTCATGATTTGACTGCCGAGAGATGGTTAAGAGGAGTGGGGGGGCAGCATTTAAGGCATTTAAGGCTTAAATATTTGGATATCTACCGCCAAATAAACATTTATGGATGTATTTTGGGGGGAACAGTCGAATTTGAATTTGAATTTGCCTATAAATTATGCATGGCCATATAGCAAAAAACACTTTGCATCCTTAGAATTTATGTGTTGCACTATCGATTGTTTATGAGTATGCTTTTCGCTAATTTAGTCGCTAGTTCGGTATTTGATAAGTTACCCAAGGATACCCAGCGGTTTATTATCAGCACAATGTTTGGATCATGAGATACTGTTAGTACTAGAGGGGTTGTCACATCTGAGGTAGCTACTCCATAGGTAATGAGCAGGGAGGCTCCAACTGTTATACCTATGACACTGAGATCACTTAGGCCGAAGACTAAACTAGTGAGAGAAGTGCCTAAACCTAAGAAGGACAAGAAGAAGAATCCCATGCTAGTGCGGGAGTCATTGAGGAAGCATGCTACTAGATAGGCCCATAAGAAAGAAAAATCAAGCATTAAGGATAAGGGGGAAATGGTGGATTTGGATACCGAAGAGGGCGCAGAGGACAAAGACACCAAGGGGGTGGATCATATATCCAAGTTGTCGGACTATATCCCTTCACTCAAGGGGAAAGTGAAGGTCCCTAAGGACCCAGATGTAGGAAAATTCCTCCTCAACACAACCTTGTTACCGGAGAACATCACTTTTGAAGGTCTGCGCTTGGCGCGCATTCTCCATCTCGAGCTGGAAGACTGGGATTTGGTAGACTACGAGAGGTTCACCCACTTGGAAACATAGAACTACATGAAGAGGTTCTTTTACAAGGAATCAGGTGTCACTACGCTAGAGCCTGTGGACTAGATTCATAGAGTGAATTAGCCGGGGTTACTGAACCTATTGTGGGTGCCCCAATACCACTACTCCAACATCAACCTGATAGTTATCAAACATTTGCTGACCCTAGTACATGATGACTGTTTGTGGATGAGTGCGCTAATCACTATTACTGATATGTTGATCCATTAGATCACGTTGTTGCCGCACTCAGGGTTGAATTTGGCCAAGGAGTTTGGCAGAAAGATGAGTAAGTGTGACCTCATTAAAAAGATGAAGGACAAGTTCAAATTAGTAAAGAAGTCATGCGGGTACTCGATCAACTCTATCACCAACCTCGTGGTGCATATTTCCACACATATCCTTGTGGGCAAAGTCATGAGGAAATGTCGTGCGGACAAGGTTCCGGTGCTAGTGATTTCATTAGATGCACAGTGCACGGAGGGCATGAAGTTCAATTAGTCGCACTACCTTTGTAGTGAGTTCCTTGTGAACTGTCGAGAGGCACAGGACGAGAGTAAAACATTCCACTATTCATGGTTTTTTCTCTCCATTGTGCTCATCGCTTGGGATCTGCCAAAGGATAGTCAGTTTCCTCCCATGGATAAGGATTTGCCAAAGGCTACACAGTTTGAATCCCTCTAGGCAACAAAGGACATTGAATGCGTCACAGAGACCAAAGTCTTATGGGTGCTGATGGAGGTGAGGATTCACATGGTCATCAACCAGAAGCCACAGTTGTCACCAACCATGTTTGAGAATCTTTCAGAGCACGCAGAGTTTAAAGCTAACTTCGATCGCGTATAAATCCAAGCGCAAAAGGATCTGCAGCAAAAATGGTTTGACCTACCTTACCTCACTACAGAAGATGCTATTCAGGAGGTCATCAAGCGTTGGCTGACAGTTTGACACACTCCATCTGATCTGGCTATGGGTACCAGCAAATCCACTGAGAAGAAGAAGAAGGAAGCAACAAAGCAGAAGGTCCATCAGTTGGTTGAGAAGCGGAGAAAAGAGGTTGAGGAGAAGGCCCATGAGGAAGAGGAGTGCACCGTGAAGCAGCAAGCCAAACAGGAAGAGCATGACTCCGAGCATAGTGGTAAGTCTCCTTCATGCCAAACAGAGGAGGAGGAGCAGTCAAAGTAGGGTGACAGTGGTAAGGAGGAGTAGCGCACTCCTTTCCGGATCAAAAGATACAGTGAACAAGGGAAGGAAGGCTTGCAGAAGAAATCAAAAGCAAGAAAGTCGTTGCTAGATCTGATTACTCTGACAGATGGAGACCTGGAAAACATATGTGACAAGGTGTGTGATACCACGACAGAACTATCCCAGCAATTCGAACAACAGCCCCAACAAGCACTAAGTACCATCCAGAAGGATTTGCGTGAGATGCAGATTCAGAAAAGTAGGATCTAGGTAGACGCAGGGCAGACCAACACTACATGAAGAAGTTTGGCACTAGGGACCACTCAGGAAGCAAAGATGGTTCGATCACTGGATCTCCGAGTAGCTGTGCTGCCAGATGGATCCTTAAGCATGAAGGTGGCCAATGATAAGGTCATCATAAGTTCTTTCAACAATATTGGCCTCAACCTAACCGTGTTCCCCAATGAGTACCTTCACACGCTGCAGGCAAGTGTGATAGCAGAGTTCAGACCTTAGGAGTAGCGCGCTCTCAGCCTCATCAATGAATGTTGGGTGAACAATGAACAAATTTTCATTGAGAAGACAGAGGCACTGAAGGCTAAGGACATAATCCAGGCGTAGAGCGTCCAGTTGGCAGCCACAGTGGTAGAAGAATGTAAAACGGTGTCGGATATGCATATCCTGAAGGATGCACCATTGGAGGCAAAGATTAGAAAACTTGCTATGGGCGTGTGCAACGCTAATGTAGAGGTGTCTAGAGTCCATTTTGAGCGCTGAACCTGAAGATAATAGAACTGGAGCTCAAGTCGTAGCCTTCAACACCACTAGAGGTAAGGGAACAACACGAGGCCACTGTGAAAGATGGATTCACAATGATGGATGCCACGGTGGTGGACTACACTGCGCTATTTGAGAAAAGTATGGAGGTAGTCATGGCCCTGTAAGAATATCCCACCCTACAGGTCTTAAATACAGAAGTCCGCAAGCTCCAACAACAATATGATGAAGTAAGGATGATGACATGCACCATTTCTATAACACAACGCCTTGCCAAGCTGTAGGACATGAGGCATCTGCTTACACAAGTGGAAGAAGCGTATAAGAAAGAGGTTGTTCTTAAGGCCAGATTGAGTCCCTAGTTGGATGAGGCACACATCGTCTCCTCCAATATTCAGGAGAAATTGACAAACTTGTAGAGTACATAGTAGAAAATAAAGCAAGACAGTGCAGGACTAGCCACAGAGCAGTTGGTGGAACAGATCAAACAGGTAGCCACCCAGAGCGTGACTAAGGTAGCAGTTGTATAAGTGGAGTTGGGGGATCTTCACAGTAAGATCTCTACTTTAGCTGAGTGACTCGTGGATGAGTCATGATCTTTGTGTTGGGGGCCTGTTGGGATGGGGTCCCCTAGGGTCAAATTTGGCAAAAAAGCCCAAGTTTTGTTGGATAAGGATGTAAATTCTCCAAAAATTGTGGTCGCAGAGCACGTAGTTAGTTAAAGAATCATAAAGGGTCTTACACTTCTTTATGTAAGTTGAGTTGACTTTTTGAGGATCTACCCATGGTCCGCGGACCATGGGATTGTATAAATAGGTGTGTTTTAAGATGTCTGCGGAAAGAGAGATGTAGTTTGTCTATGGGAGAAGTCTAGAGAGTTATCGGAGAAGAGTAGGAAGAAGGCTCTACATCTATGTGTGTAGAGGCATAGACTAGAGTTTGTAGTTGAGTGCGTAGACCCCTATAGCTGAGTGTGCAAGGAAGTTTCAATCTGTAAGCTGAACTGAATATTAATAAAGAAGATCGTTGCCAAAATACATGTGTTTATCTCTTACTTCTATTTTATATGAATGTGCTTTATGTTATGATGGGTTTATGAAATAATGATGTATTGATGCATGACTTTACATGATTTATATTGTTATATGAATGCAATTGATGTTTACTATTTATGTGAAGATTATCTTGCTATATGTTGAATTTATCAAAAACTTAAGTTGATCTAAGTAATTACTAGATTAAGAGTAATCATCAATGCGCGTAAGTAGCTGATTAGTATGTTCAAGGTCCATGAAAGACAGTCGTAGACCTTCGCAAAGTTCTAGAAGCTGATTATAGGGAGTTATTTCGATAAGCCATAAAGGCATATCAATCTACATGAAGGCAGATTTAGGGCATAAAACGACATCACGCTGATCTCTGGGTGCGGAAACTTGGTTCCAACACCCCCCTATACTGCTTTGGGTGAGACTTCAGTCCGCACCCCGTGGATTGATGTCGAGGGGGCTAGTAGTGTAGGGATTTGTTTGGTGCAACTAACCCTAAACCTGGGTCAGGGCCCACTAAGCCAACACTCACACTCTCAAGAAATAAACACACAATGCATAATAAAACCACTCTGTCACACTACCAATCTTATTAAAAAATGAACAACACTCCTGTAAACCATTCTCTCAAAAAATGTTGAAAAACACATTCAAATGAAGTGAACACACCATCAAACTATAACATGAATTAAATAACTTTCACACTAACAAAGGGATCGATCCTGGAAAAATGGTTTACACATTACAGAGGTTAGAATTATGAAACCACTGAAGCATGAACAAGACTAATAATAAAAGTAACAAAAATCACACATTAATTATAACTGACAGGGAATAAATCAAACAACTACAATACCTTCCTAACCAATGATCCCTGCTAAGAAGGAGGGCCCTTCCTTCCTAGCATGGGATGGTACACTACACATCAAACAAGCTAGTCAACAAAAAGGTATGACGTCACGAATGATTAAGATTTCATTAATGAAACATACAAGATTACAATGTTGGTGCTCTCACCCTCTATCATTGTCTATCTATTTCTATATGTCTATCTCGTGTGGGAAGAGAATATACCTCTTTATAATTTTATATTACAATGATAATATCATCGTGAGAATCTCTCAATTCTTGTGTGATCTAATTTGAGAATACATATTAATAATTTGATAACAATTTCTAAGGTTAGGACAAAGTTGTAACATTTTTTCCAAATTACAATAATTATCAATAGAAAATCCTAACTCTTTCAGATGCGTTGTCCATAAAATTCTACTTTGTTAGTCAAACCATCTTTTTCCCAGATGCTTTCCAAAATTATCTTCATAACTAATTGAAGGAGGTCAATGGGTCCAAAATAGATCTTCATGTGAAACAACAATGTTTAGTGAGTCCTTGTCTTGGCCTTGGAGAGACAAATCTGGAAAGTGTAATCCTCCAACAACATCTCAACAAACCACAAACCCTGTAAAAAACTAGTTGTCAATTTTAAGATAAAAATAGCCTAAAATAGTAGTTATCACACCAAATTACAAGTATAATTGGATCATAAGGATGACATATAAAAAGAGACATTCCTAGGTTGATAATTGTTGTTATATTGGCAGAGCATGGTCTCGAGAATCAAGAAGGGAAAAGAAAAGGTAGGAAAATGAGTGCAAAACGATACCAATTTCATGTCCCAACATCTCCTCCAAACTAATTATTTGTATGTCCTCATGTAAACCCTTGTAACTGGTTCTTGATGTGCTGAGAGTGAAATTATGAAAAATTGTAGGCTCCTACAATATCCTATGTTTCTGCATTGTAGCCTAAGGAAAGTACCAATTCCATTTCCCATGATTTATCAGTAACATCATATGGATGTTGATAGTGATAGATAGGGAGCCAAATAAGAGGAAATATAAACTTAAGCCCCAGTCAACCAATTCGACATCTCCTAATGCACTCCATACTAAAAAACCCTAGATAGTGTCTTTAAAATTTAGAAAACAATAAGGGTCGTCATCTCTTAATTCCTTCCTAAAACTGTCTCATCTAAGTATCACCCCTTCCAATGCATCCTATCTCATCCCTATGATGCTTCTAAGACAACATTCCAAATCCTTATTTCTGAACTTCATTAGCATTTCATCGATGTTTGGATACTACCATATCCTTCTATACAACCTCAAGAATATTTCAGTTTACCCTGGTTGATTGTGAATAAAAAATTTCACCCTTTCTTCATTAGATGTTATAGTATCATGTGAAACCTTCCAACTAGCAAGATTGTGCACAATTGACAGAAAAGATCTCAACTAAACATCTCCAATGTATGGTGTGAGGTTAAGAGATCTTTCACCAAAAAAAACATAGACATGCATATATAGTTCACATAACAGATGTTGTTATGGAAAAGTGGCCTTTTGTAGAGTTTCCAAAAAGTCTTGAGCCTCCATAACCTCATATGGCCATTCTCCTTTAGGGCTATCAATCGCAAAAGGAAGCACTTTTCTTGCAAAAATAGGGGATAGGATGGAGAAGGAGGTCTGCAGCTTAATATATTATGAACAAGTTCATACATAGACTCCTTTTCCTGCTATAAAAATTGTACTTCCTTTTGTAATTCTTCCACTTGCAACAATGCATGTTTCCTTTCTTTTAGAATCATCACCAAGTCCTGAAAATTCAATTTTTTAGCCCATGTCCTCTTCAAATTATCAACAAATTCCTTATGCTATTTAAGAGGAATATCTTTATTTGTCAATTAGATTTCTAATTTCCTCCACGTCTCCAATAACTCAATAAAAAATGTTGAATTCAGCGGCCCCTCAGGTTTTAACTAGCCTATTTGTGTTTATTGTTACAACAACAATTTTAGCAGTTTCCTAAAGCATTTATTCATTCCCTTTCTCCAACGGATGCAATATCGCATTTGATGGTTCTTTTGTGAAAACAACATTGTGAATAGGTTCTTGTGGAGAAAAGACCTATTTTCATCCATCCCACTCTGCTTCAACTTCTACTTATTGTGTAACTGCAACATCTTCAATAAGTTCTTGTGAAACAATAGTTTGGAATTCCTCATCTTGTTCTCCAACTTGAATTCCAATTGAAATAATGGATGGCCTTTCACGATCTTCTTTCTCCAGCACTTGCTTACATCCATCACATAATCTAACTGATACTTCTTATGCCACTTTTGCCAGGGTTTCTAATCCATTTTGTTTTCTAGACTGAAGTTGCACTTCGATCATGGTAAGTTGTTTCCTTAAATTATCATTTTCATCCTTCAATTTATTAATTTGTTGAATAAGGATGTCAATTTTAGACTTGCCTAGTAAAGAGACATCATCTTGTTCATTTTTGAGTCCTCATCTTTATGTTGTTCCTTGGGTTACTTTCATTCAGATGGAAAGACATGAACTTCAAGTGTCGGGGTGTGTTATTTTACAAATTCTTCTTCTTTCTCTTCATTCTATTGTCCCTTAGACTCCTTTGGTTTTGTTGTATCCGTACATTCCTCAGATATTGGGGTAGTTGTGTTTTTTTTCCATGGCATTGGAGAATCTAGGTTAGGGTCTTATAAACTTTGACACAATGAACTCATGCCACAACAAACTACTTTGCATAGTGGAAGAAATTCAACAATAAATCAATTAGTGCACAAATAGACAACCTTTTACAATTTTTCAACAACCCAACATTGTTATATTTTTAATTTATGATTCAACTATTTAGGGCTCCCATACTAGGGATCATGGCCCTCATTAAATCACAGATCCAATAACACATATAGAGTTTGGTGTTAGCAACTATGGCAATCAATCTAACTTGAACAAGATACAACTGACCTACTAGTTGATGTAGTGCACCTCACAACTCCACTTGGTCATACCTTGAACACATATGCTGGTCCTTCTGGTCCCAATCTGCATCTCTACCTCTATCAATGAATCTTGTTCCTTTAGGTCACTAAATATGACTCTCCAATATAGCCTCTAGCTGATCATTAGTTCATCAACAAATCAACACATAGGGTCTTCTTGCGAGTTGTTCACAACTCTGTTTGTGAACAACTCCTAAACTTCCCACTACTGCTCCTCAACACTTAGGGACTTCAACCCTCTATTTCCTTCTTGTGTTCTCCAATGAAAATAAGCATAGGGCATGTAGGCTGCCCTCTATCATTACAAGATGTCCTTCTCTTCATCAAACTTGGGCTCAATGAGAAATCCACTTGGTTTCCTTCTTTTTTCCTTCAAAGAGTCAAAACTTGACCTCCAAACCACTACCACTGCTAGCATACCTAATGTCCTTCTCAAGCCTGCACTTAGGGCACCCTTTGGACACATACTTCATCCCTCCAATGTGATACCCCTCTATTTCTATGTAAATATCTGTTGTTTTAGATTTAACTATTTTTAGTTGTGATGGCTAGAAAGCCATAGTGAGCTCTATTTGAAATAAAGTATGAGGATGTAATAAATAAATTTTATGAATGAAAAAACATTGGAGATTACTTGGGAAGGAAACACTTGAGTTAAAGAGATTATTTTGCAGATCCAGGAACCAATCTGGACAGATAAGATCAAGACAAACTTCCCTAAAATTATTCCTAAAAATCCCTAGGAGTTGTTAATAATATTTAATATGATTGGAGAAAGAAATATATTAAATCACTCAATGAAGAAAGAACATTGAATAAGGGTGAATAAAGTGCCATGGGAAAAATATGTGGGCTTTAACCAAAAAGGGGAGATATCATTTTTGAAATATTGGAAAAAACCTATGCTATTGGGTTGGAAAACCCTGGAAAGCAAGACATCGCTAAGGAAAAATCTGCTAGGGAAGCAAGGAATAAAATACCTTGGCTAGAATCACAAGAGGTTGTTGATTCCTTTCGGTAAGTGATCTCAACTCGGGGGGAACTGGAAGATCATTTCATGGTCGGGAGGACAATGTTTCTTCTCAAGTGCATTTCCAAAGGCAACTTTGGTTAAACAGTTTGTTTAAGTTTATTTCTTTTTTGTACGTTGTAGGTGTGACTTGTCTCCATTTTCAAACAAATTTGTGTTTGCAATCAAGTTATATTTATTATGGTCATAAATTGAATAAAATTCAAAGGAAATATATATATATATATATATATATATATATATATATATATATATATATTATATATATTATATATATATAATAATATTTGGCAGAGATCTTATGAAGAATAAAGGTTGCATGGTGAACAAAGAATTAGTGAAAATAATGTTTTACAATGGAGGTTTTATGTTAAATATTGAAATGTTATGTGTATAGGGAATGATAGCAAATGAAAGTGAAAATTCTTTGTAGATATTCTTTTAATTTAGTGATCAGGACGATCTCTAGAAAATGTTGCAAATAGTTGTGAATTGTATAGAAAGAAATGCACAGTAATTATAGAATGTTTCTTGGAGTTATATTCTTTTATTTTAGTGTTTGTTCTTTTATTTTACTATTTGAATCCTATTTCCCCACAAAAGAGGCTTACTTCATGTAATATATGAAATTTGGATATAAATTAATAATACTAGGGAAAATATGAGCTATAATTACCATGGTAATTCCATGGATAGCCATTAGACATTGTGTAGGACCAAGTGGATTTGGAGAGCGTTAAAACTTGTAACTTAGTCTGGTATGGGATAAATTATCTTCCAAGGCCATTAAGAGGGTCCAAATTATGATCCTGGAAATATGTATAGGAAAAGATAAAAAGAGAGAGAGAGAAAACAAAAGCCTCAATATTCAGAATGAGAAAATGTAAGAAACCGAGATACGAAGATTTGATCCATGAATTCTGTGTATTGCGACAGTACAGGGAGGTGTGTGAATATCGTGTATCCATGGTGAACAAAATTTTCCATCAAATGTTGTACAAAATGTGATAGTTGTGGTAATTTTGAGACAAGAGTAGAGGCCACAAATTTAAGGGAGACCAGTGGAAATCTAAGAAAATAAATAAAACCATCAACCCAAAATAATTATATAATTTTGAAGATTCATGTTATAGATATGTCGAGAAATAAAATCTATAAGTGGAGATAACTTACAGTAAAGAATAGTAACCATAATTTAACATAAGAACCCAATTAAGTAAATACAATGAGTTGCAGGGGTTAACCCTGTAATGAATCAGATTCAGACTCAGAGAAGTTCCTTTACTTTCAAACTAGGGTATCTAGTTGGATAACCATATATAAATACATATGTAAAGAGGAAATTCAAACTTTCGTAAGTAAATACCTATCTCATGCAAGAAAAAAGTAATATGAATAACTTACACATTGGTCATAGGGTAAACACATAGAAAAGGAGAAAACGAATAAATTTTCATAGATAGACATAGCAGCAAAATAAATAATTACATTAAACCTCCACTATGTGGACTACTACACTGAGGACACATAAACATTAAATGTTACTAACAAATTCCAATTTGAAAGAAGATCCTTCTGGAATTATCACATGAAAAATGACATACATAAATATATATGTAAATTATAAAAAAAATTGTTATCCCTTCACAATAAATGAAATTGTGCATATAAATTTTATGAAATAATATAAACCATGATAATTCCCTGTACAAGGATTTGAGTAGAGTATCCAAGCCTTTCAGGCATCAAAACTGTGAGTAGTATAATAGTCCTCCTAATTTCCAACAGCAAAAAAAAATAGACATCACTTTCCTAGCTCTACGCAGGTCATGGATGCAAAACTCTTCATGCCCTTACACAAACAGAAGAAGTATTAAAAGGAAAATACATTCAGAACCGAACCAGATACATGCTTAGGACACTGCAAGAGATCGACCTGTAGCAGAGGAGGGAAAGGTTAGAGGAAGAATAAATCTATTCCTGCGAGGAAAAGGAGTTGAAAAGTTCATAGGAGCACACACCTGTACGAAAAATAATCACATGAAAACAAAATATAAGAATAAATAGGGGTGCAAAATAAAATAAATTAACGAGTGAGGACAAAAGTAGACAACCTTACCTTAACATTGATGGAGAGAGAAGAGTTGGCGAAGCTGCGTAGCCATCCCTGAAATAACAGTTCACCTTGAGAGCGGCAAGGAGCGAATTGTGACATAATGAAGATAACATTAGTTAATCATCCATTATAGGAATGGGGATGAGGGGATAAAATGAAACAATACATAACAAAGAAAAAAAATTACCTTAATAACCTTGAACAAAACTGGACTATGATAAATATAAAAGCTTAACGAAAATAACATTCTATCTCCTTACTTGGCCAATGGAAGTGGACTCTAGGCTTTGCGAAATCGCTGAGGAATTCAGTCCATCTCCACTCCATCACTTCAAAGTAGCCGAGAGACCAACATATTTTCCATGTTTTTAAGAATTAGACAAGACCGATGGTGTTGGTAAGAAACCCTGAAGCAATAGGAGAGGCCTTAATATAAGTTGAACATTAGATAGCCAAATAAAAACTTGGCATATAAATGATTAAATTATGTCCATAATCCAAAACGGGGGTTATAAAATCACCAATGAAATTAAAAAGATTACCTTGAAACAAGAGGTTGAATATCATCGCTGAACACTGGAAAATGACCATCTAGTTGTGCCCAACACCAGATGGCCGAACCAGTGCACTAGTGGAAAAATCAAGAAGAAACCAACTAAGCAATTAACCCAGCGGAAATGTGTTGTTAGGGTCAGCGAAAAGAACTTAGCAACGTTAAGATCTAAAGAATCAATCTGGGTCATTCGCTTGGGAAGCACTGACAACACATGTGAACTTCACATGGCTAGATCAACGTGGCTAATGACCATTGATTCACAGATTTACACTAACTAATCACCATTAAACCATTTCATTGAAACATGAGAGGGGTATAGACATGTCCATAAACATCAAGGAATAATGACTTTAATGTAATGTTGAACCTCTATTTAATTTTCATGATATAGATTAAGAGCACCACACCCATTAAATTGTGTCAAAGTGGCCACATTAATATTATATCTCCATTGGAGGCTATACCATGGATTAATGTTAAGACTTATATTACGACTGGGAATC
Source organism: Pinus taeda (assembly GCA_000404065.3). NCBI lineage: Eukaryota > Viridiplantae > Streptophyta > Pinopsida > Pinales > Pinaceae > Pinus > Pinus taeda. The sequence goes on along the minus strand of APFE031626599.1, from coordinate 49,434 downwards.
CCGAAATGAACCAAGTGCTGAATGTAGGATAGCGAAGGTGGAAATTCATAGTTACAACTAATGGAGGTATGGTATGGTGCAAGGTTATTATGTGGTCTCGTCGGTTAAGTATATATATATATATATGATAAAACTTATAGTAAAAGAAATTCTAATAATGTAAATGTCTAGAGTAAGGTTCTGTAAGGTCATATAAGACATTCATTTTTATTGTGACTTTTTTCTCCATGAAGTGTGGTGCAATAAATACCTTGTAGAGTGCTAGATATAAATTAAAAAATAAAAATATAATGAGCATCCTACATAACCAAGGTAAATGAGATCTAAGTAGAAAAATTAGTAACAACATCTATATATATATATAATATATATATATAGATTAAGTTGAAACTGGGCTCTGATACCATCTATCAAATTCCTTCGTACACACCACATTATACATATATATATATATATATTATATATATATAGTATATATATATATTATATATATATATATCATATATATATATATATATATATATATATATATATATGTGGGTGTATGGAGGAATTTGATTGATGGTATCAGAGCCCAGTTTCAACTTTGGGCCTGTAAGGAACCACTACAGTAAAAAAATCAAATGTGTGTGTGTAAATACCAATATGGAATACTAATAATAGGTTATATTGTTTTATAAGGTACACAAGGGAAGAATACCATCACATGATGGAAGAAGATGCCCCTCCAACCATAACAGTTGGTGAAGACTTATATATTGGGTAACGGAAGTACTTTGCCAATTCTCAATTTACGGATGTCATCAGAAACTTACAACAAGAGTTGACATACCTAAGAAATATCAATGAACGCTTGTTGAAGGCTAGTGAGGAGCAGGAAATAATGATAAGAGAATTGACTCAGAAGTCCAACTATAAAAGTATAGAACCAAAAGCGCTGAAAGGAAGAAAGTGGAAATAAAATAAGAAGATTCAAAAAGTGGAGGAGAGATAGAAAGGACGTATCCAAGATTACAGAAAAAAGAAAAAAGAAAATGGAGCTACAAAGAGAGTTAAACCCCCTACTTTTGATGGGGAAAAACAAGAAGACGCAGAAGCCTAACTTCTTAATATAATAAAATATTTTCAGGTATATGAATACAAAAGTAATTTGGAGGCCTGCCTAACTATTTACTAGCTCCCGTGGAAAGGCTACTAGCTTGTGGGAAGAGGCCAAAAGTATACATCTACTCGAAGAGAAGACAATTACATGGAAGGAGTTTCTGAAACATTTTAAGTCTTGATTTGTGAGTGAGTGATACTATGGTGCTCGTGCGAATGAATTCCATGAGTTAAGGTTGGCAAAACTAACCATGGATGAGTTTGTAGCGAAATTTACAAAATTATTATAGTATATTCCCTACATCAAAGAAGAGAAAGCCAAGGTACATCGATTTTGAACTGCTTACCAGCACCCTATAAAGAAAGGATTAAGTTTGACAATCCTAAATCAATGGATGAGGTGGTAAGAAAATCTAGATTGTGCTACCATCTGTTCAAAAATAGAATGAAGGCATGAAACCATGGCAAAGTAAGGACAAAACCAAGACTATAATAAAAATATAAAAGCCTCTTTATCTTAAAAATTTCGAAAAATATCATCAGAGAAAGAAATTTAGTAAGGGAAATGCAAGTCAAGCTGCACAGTCTTCACTGGTTCAAAGCCCATGAACCTGAATAGTAAAAAGAATAGTGGGGTCAAGGAATCAGATCCAATGAAGTGCTGGGGTTGCGGAAAACCACACTTATGAAAAGATTTCCCACATAATCTATGGTCTATTCAAAATGTTCAAGCAATTCATAAAGAAACAACTGTGAATGATGTTACCAGAAAGATTCCTAGGATTAGTGCAACACTAGAGGATAGATAGCCTGAACATCAATCTACCATGATAGAAATTGAAGGAATCATTTTGAACCATTCTGTTTCTGTTTTAATTGATTCAGGGGCTAGTTAAAGTTATATTAGTCCCTAATCTATGGAAAAATGTAAATTTAAATTAGAAAAAATTTAAAATGCATGGTTGGTGCAATTAGCAATTGGTACCAAAAAGAAGGTGACCAGCCAAATAAGACAGTGCCCTATTGATTTAAATGGTTATCCTACAGAAGCATATTTAAACATTCTTCCATTAGGATCTTATAATCTATTAATGGGCATGGATTTCTTAGAAAAATAGAGAGTTGTTATAAATTGTTTGGAGAAAAGAGTGAGTTGTATGGGTATGGATGGGGAAATTTGGTTAGTTAGAGGTAAACCAAAACCAATATCAGTCTGACAAATTTTAGCCTTGCAGCTAAAAAGAATGCTACAAAAGGATATCAGATATACATGGTGACGGTGGAAATAGTTAAACAACAAATGTAGAAGGAAAATTTAGAGATCTTACCAGTTATTAGTGAGTTCCAAGATGTTTTTCTAGAGGAAATTTCGGGCTTACCCTTCATAGAGACATAGGTTTATCCATTGAGTACCGGGTGTTACCCCGGTATCTAGAGCCCCTTATCGATTGAGTATACTAGAGTTAACGGGAATTAAAAATGCAGCTACAAGAACTATTAAACAAAGGTTACATCAGACCCAATGTTTCACCATGGGGGGGCCTATATTATTTGTTAAGAAGAAAGATGGCAAATTTATAATGTGCATCGATTATTGGCAATTAAATAAGTTAAGTACCAAGAAGAAATATCCGCTCCCCCGAATTGATGACTTTTTTGATCAAGTAAGGGGAACACCGATATTCTTAAAAATTGATTTAAGAACTAGTTACCATAAACTGCGAATAAAATATGAAGATATTCACAATATAAATTTTAGAACTAGATATGGTCATTATGAGTTCGTAGTGTTACCATTTGGTCTCAATAATACACCAACAACTTCCATGTGTCTAATGGACATCATATTCACAAATATCTTGATAGGTTTGTGTTAGTATTCATTGATGACATCCTAGTTTACTCTAAATATGAAGAAGAGCATAAATAACATCTCACATTGGTGTTACAAACTTTAAGAGAACATCATATTTATGCAAATATCGGCAAATATGAGTTTTACAAAATAAGAATATAGTATTTGGGGCACTTCATTTCCAAGGAGGGATTATTTTTTTACTCTAAAAAGGTTTGGGCGATTATGAGTTGGCCCATACTTAAGGATGTGTCAGCAGTTCATTCATTTATAGGGATTACCGGATACTATCAAAGGTTTATAGAGGGTTTCCCAAAATTGGCCTATCCCATTACTTCCTGACAAAACAAAGGGATAAATTTTGAGTGGATAGCTAAATGCCAAGAAAGTTTTGACAAGCTAAAATAATTACTGACAGCAACCCCTATATTAAAAATTATAGACCCAAATAAGGAATTCACTATTTGTACAGATGATTGTTTGGAAATGCTTGGGGGAGTGTTGATGCAAGAAAATCAGTGAAAGCCTACGAGTCTAGGAAGCTGAAAAATCACCAAAATAATTATGATGTTTGTTAGGTTCCTATAATAACAGGCTTCATAATTTTGAATTGACTATGTAAAGCCTTGTAATATTGTACATACTTTTTCTTTCTGCAAAAATTTTCCCCATATTAAAAAACGTAAAGAGGGTAAGTCCTAAAAGAAAAATCAAAGGACTAAAAGAAAAGGATCAAAAATGAAGATAAAATATGAACCCCACCAAAAAGAGATAAAAATTGATCATGAAAGTGTGCAAATTCAAATGCCACTACTCTTAGTTTACTTTTTGCAAATAAGATTGTGTGCAGCTTGTCAAAATGCCACAATCCATGATGATCAAATAGTTTAATCTTGATTCATTCATGCTTTAAATTTCATGTTGATAGATAGAGAATAAAGATCTAGCTAAACTATTTAATCTTTCCAGATCGGTAGTTAGGTAGAGAATAATAGTGAGCTCATTAGTTTAATCTGAGCCATTGGAAGTTATAAGATTAGAATTAGATAGTTTGATTATCAAAGAAAAATAAAGGGTCAGCAAGCTCAAATGCACCCAGTAAATGAAGAAAAAATGTTAGGGTAAAAGATGGGTAGGTAGAAGCAGTTTTCACAAGGCATGGAGAGCATCAATTGGTTCATTTCATATTACTAATTTCCTTCCAAACTCATTTTCCCTTGTAAAAATATCCCTTCCCTTCATTTTAAGCTTTTCTCCTTACTTCACTTATTTTCCCTTACTAAAACCCTTTTCCTAGTTAAAAAAGAATATTTTCATTAGAAAAGTAAATTCCCCTTTACTATTCCCCTTTTCGATTAAAAATGTAAAAAGCCACTTACACGTTTAAAAACTATACCCAATATCCTTTTTTAACTTATGTTCTTACTGAATTATTAACTCCCGCATATATATTTTCCCAACCCCATTTTTCAACTAATTAACCTAGATCCCCCTCCTATAGTTTCAGAGGAAACTCATCAACCTTCAACCTCTAATACTTAGATTATTTAGAAGCAACATAGTGTTGAAGTCTCTTCATCAAGCAAACATGTGGATAAATAAAAATACATAAGGGAGAAATATAAAGAAATCAAATTGAGAAATGAAGCATTGAAAGTTGAAACCTATGCCCAATATATGAAACAAACTCCTAGTGATCAAAATAGGTTATTTTCAATTTTCAACTGAAAAACTAGAAAGATGCATATGGCCTTTCTACAGCCACTGATACAAGGCCCAAAAACAACAACAGATTACAAAAAGATAGAATTTGAAGTTTTTTCCAAGAATGTTCATCCTATAGATCAAATTGAGTTTCATAAGAAAGCAAGACAAAGGTTATACTCAACTATGACCAGCAAAGCTATGAGTGTACAAAAACTACAAAATTCTCTAGAGAATATCAAAGCACAGTTAAAACTAGAGAAGGCATCCTCACAAGAAAAGGATAACATGATCAAAACACTTGAATAATTGGTCATGGGAATTGGGTATGATCCTAAGAACATCAAAGCAGCTGAAGAGCTTATCAAAAAGAAGAATGAAGACATTGTTGCATTGAGGAAGCAGTTGAAATTACCTCCTACTAAAAATCCACAAGCAAAAGAAGTTTTGGAGAATGAAGGCCAAAAAGATGAAATGGTGAATCTCATCATTCAGTTGACAGCTCAATTGAAAGAAATGGAGAATGAGATGGACAAATTGGTGTAGGGAAAGAAGGTCAGCATGGGAGAAATTACTATCACTGTCATTCCTACAGTTACTACAGCAGCTCCATCTACTTCATCAGCTCCATTACCAACAACACTTATAATTACTAGATCAACCACTACATCAGTAATAGATTCAACAACAACAACATCTCATCCCAATTATGAAGCAAGTAAACTGATCAAAGCCATGTAGGATATGTCCATCCAAACAAATGAAATAAATAGATTTAAAGAACAAATAAAAAGTCTAGAGGATGAAAAGAAGCTAGTTCAAATCATGCATAAAGATGAAACATAGAAGTCAAATAGATTGAATGAAAGGTTACAGAAGTTAGAGAAATAATTGACACTAAAAGAGCCACCAGCCCATTATGGGCCAATATCATTAACTCTATTAATGATATTTGGCCATCCATCCAAGTTATCTTTGAGCAGATGGACTGGATCAAGGAAGCGAGGCAATTCAAAAGGTAAGGGCAGAACTTGGAAAGAAACCAAAGGAAGCCTCTAGGGTAATCTAGTTCCTAAATTCAAAAAACAAGTATGAATTACAGGAGCTTGGAATAACTGACAGAACAAAGACCATATTAGAAGTGAAGAAAGTAATCACCAAAATAAATCTAATGATACAGCTTGAGGAGAAATGTCAAAACATGCAACTGGCAGTCGACAGGCTCATTGTCAAATTTGAGGTTTTGAGGCAGAAAAGTCTACCTAATCCTTTGGTGATAAATGACAAGTTGATGAGACATGAAGATTATGACAAGAAAATTAGACAAGTGGCCAAAGAACAGTCCAAAAATTCCTCCATGAAAGGAATTCCTACAGGAAAAGTGCTCTATCAGACTTTCAAGAATCTCTTTTACCTCCATAATGAGGTAACACATCTCTTTATAAACAAGCCTACTTTTGCAAAGTACACAGAAACTGATGAAATCTATAGAAGAATGGTAAAAATCGAATTACCAGATGAAGAGGCTTGGGATAAACTGAATGATTTACTTTGATAGGTAAAAGTAAAATAGATAAAAGAGTAGTCAAGGTTGAAGCAGAGCATTCAAAGATTAAAAGTAAAGCAAAGATAGAGTTTGAAGAGTATCATATGAAAGACACTAAACAGAAAAAGAGATAAAGCAACAAAATATCTATGAAAGCAAACAACAAAGCCAAATAAGCAGGGATAACTTGCATTAGTTAGATAGTTGTCTCTATCTTCTTGCATGAAGATATTTCATTTTCATTGAATAATTCCTAAATCAGTTTTAGGATATTTTGTAGTAGTTTTTGTATAAATACTTCATAATTTGAAGTATTGAAGGGGTGGATTTCTGAATATTTCTATAGTTGAACTCATCTACAACTTGAGGGTTTGCTGTACCTTTCCAGTTGATAGGTAGGACCAATAATAGAAGCATTTCTTTATAGGATTCATGTGGTGAGCCACTTCAGTGAAGTATATTTCAATTCTTCATGTTCTTTTCTAAGTTATTCCATAAACTTGAATGTTTTTCTAAATTTGAATCGTATAACAGGGATGTTATTGCAGAATTTGTTTAAGTGCACTCTGTTCTGAATTGTTATTCATTTTTATGTTTTCTTCTGATATTTGATTTAAAGGATCCTTAATTTATTTCTAATCCCAATTAACCTCTTTCATCTTCCTTCATTATCTGGTTTAAGGAATCCTTAATTGCTCCTTGGCCCTGATTTCAACTCATATCACCATCTCAGCCCTAAAGATCTATTGTTTCTCAGTTACGTTTCCCTATAACATTGCTTTTATAATTGGTTTTTGTTCTTTTTTCTTGATATATTGACTCCATAGCCCAATGGAAAATAGGAAAGCACCTATCCATCTAAATCAGTAATTCCACCAACAAATCAAAATCAAACCAAATCAATAAAACATAACTAGCCTAAAATCCATTAAAACAAACAAAGTTAAATCACATAGAGAGAGCTCTCTCTGAATTTAGGAAGGCTAGATCCTAAGCTCCAAAGTAGGTTTGTAGGTACCTCTGATATTTATTTTTTACACATTGAACAACCCTTGGAAATTTTGGAGTGATAACATAGTGGCGACCATACCAGGGAGATTCAATCCCTAGTTAAAATCAATATTAAAGGAAAACTCTTTTCTCATTTTTTACATTAAGTTTCTAAATGGTTGCTTGAAATCATCATTATAAGTTAAAATTTTGGCTTCTAAAAGAACATATTATACTAGGGCTCATCTTGATTCACAACCTGGTACAATTGTTGATGATCCTGACAGAATTTTATGAAAACCTAAAAAGCTAGAGAGTCAAGAAAGGGTTAATCATTTAAACAAATCAAATTCACTTCCTAAAGAGTTATCAAGCTTAGTGGATATTAAATTTGACTTATCATTTGAGCATTCTTTGTTTCGTACCAAATCTAAAAATTTAGTCTATGATACTGTAATAAATCCCAATTCTATTCAATTTATTGAGTCAAAGAAGGATATTATACATCCTGATTTAGATCAACATGTTTTGGATACTTTTGACAAACTTGATGAGTTAACCTCCACTTTGATAAGGCATATATACGAAGCCTATTTTCAACGGTCAGTTGAATTAGCTGCCCTAACTACTGCTACCCCTGAGCACTCTACAGTATTTTTAGAAACTATAAATATAGCCTCATTTAGTACCACCTCACCTATAATATCCACCACAGTTCATTCCACAAAACCATTCATACCTAAAATTCCTCTCCAACCCAATTTTTCAAGTTCATATTCAAGCAACACTACTTCACCTCCCCAGTCAAGCTAAAATTGTAGCCATGGCAGACAAGTATGCACCTTTGGCCTTACAAGCTCCTTTACATGCTATGCCACAGGATTACCAAAGTGAAATTTTGCAGTGCGATGGTACTGGTTAGTATATTAATCAACAACATGTAAATAAAATGACATATTATTTTGAGTTACATGAAGTTGATGAGGCTGATGTACAAATGAGATTATTTGCACAAACACTAGCAGGAGATTTTAAAAATGGTTTAAATATTTACCTCCTAACCATATCATTGATCTAGATGCTTTCCACCAATTGTTCATTAATAGGTGGGAAAGAAAGAAAAACCCTCTCCAGATATTATTTGAATATGAGAACATTAGGAGATCTCCTAGTGAATCTCTTCAAGATTACTATACTAGGTTTAACAACATCTACAATGCAATTCTAGTACATATTAGACTTCCACCAGACTTGGCCCTAATTAAGTTTCTAGATGGTTTTGATGCTGACATGTCCTATCAATTAAGAGAAAGAAATCCTCCAACTTTAGTACAGATGCAGAGTGATGCAGTTAGTGTAGAAGCTAACCTATTGGCTAAAAGAGCTAGGATGAGGAATGAGAGGAGGGTTACCATTAAGGAAGAACCATCCACTTCAGATATTAAGATAGATAGTTTAGCTAAAAGTGTAGAAAGGCTAATGGATAGGTTAAAGAATATGGAAAGAAAGCCTCAGTGGAAAAAAAAAACAAGGACCCCAAATTAGGAATCCCAACTTTCGAAAAAATCCTAATACTAGAAAATCAAGAGAAGTTGTACCCGATCAATAGGTTAGACCACCTTTCTAGGAAATTTATGCTGAAAATTCACAACAACATGAAGAAGACTAGGACACCCAAATAAACTTGATTTGGGTAAACAATGAGGATTCCATTTTTATTACTCGGGAAGAACAAGAATTATACATGTTACAACAATTACAATTAGAGTCTGGAGAATCCTTTGACTACAAACAAGGCTATGAATCTGCTATCTATGAAGTTCATAAACAATATAGCCTTAGAAGCAAAAAGAACACAGAAGTTCCTCCTAAGAAATCTGCCCAAACCCAAACTGAGAAAATAATGGAAGCTCATGTGACCAAGATCCTACAAATTCTATGTTATGAAACCAACTCATAGAAAGATAGAAAAGATAGATCAATGCCTTAGAATTCAGCCTCTTTGAGGGGGAAACCTCCTTTACATTACAAAAATGAGTAATTCTTGGATGATACAAATGACTAAACCTCCCTTATATATATAGGATTCTAAGGGGTCACAATATAATCAAGCCGACATAATAGTAATAACATAAGGGCACAACAATAGCAATACTGGGTTTCTATGGGGCACACTAATAACAATATGGGGACAATAGGGGCACAATAATAACAATAAGGGCTACAATGACAATAGTAATGGGGGAATCAAATCATTGGTATTATAGGGACCTAACATGCCCCTCTCCTCCCAAAAAGCATTGTCCTCAACACTTGAGTACTTTTGGATGCTTCTATATAAAATTCTCATCCTCCCATGTGGAATCTTCAGCATATAAGTTCTTCCACTTGATGAGATACTCCAAAATTGATCAATTTCGTAGCTATTGAGTTCTTGTTTTTGTAATTGCTTCCAGTTACAATATGATTTTTCCTTCCTCGTCAATTTTTGGTAATATTGTTTGAACTGGGAGCTTGTCACCTATAACCTTCTTTAAACATGAAACATGGAAAACTGGGTGCACTCGGGAAGTTGTAGGAAGCTCCAATTTGTATGCCATAGTACCAATATTTTGCAACACCTTGTATAAACCATAATACTTTGAGGATAATTTATTATCCTTCTTAGCTTGCTTGAGGGACATGTGTTTATATTTTTGTAGCTGTAGGAATACCCAGTCACCTACATCAAAACTTCTTTCGCTGCAATGTTGATTTGCCTGTTGTTTCATTCTATTATGCGCCAACGTGAGGTTATCCCTTAAGAGTTGGAGAACTTGTTGTTGATGCTCAATGTGATGTTCCACCACTTGAACCTTAGAATTTTCTCTTAAATATGATGTGATGGATGGTGGATGATATCCATAAAGTGCCATAAATGGGGTCATTTTTTTTGCAGTATAGAAGGAAGTGTTATACCACCATTCAGCTAGAGGCAACCATTTGACCCATTGTGTCTGTTTATCAAATGCAAAGAAATGAAGATATCCTTCCAAACATTTTTTTAATATCTCAGTTTTCCCATCAGATTGAGGATGATAAGATGATCTATGAGCTAACTCAGTAACGAGACAAGAAAATAATTCTGTCCAAAAATTTCCAGTGAAAATGGGATCTCTGTCGCTTACAATAATATTTGGGTTTCCATGTAGCTTTTGAATTGTTTCCATAAATGAAGTAGAAAGTGTTACTGCTTTAAATGGATGTGATAATGCCCACAAAAGTGTTGCATACCGCTTGGTAAGTCTATCAACTACCACCATGATGACACTCTTTCCTTCGGACTCGGGTAAATTTGTGATAAAATCCATTGAAACCTACTCCCAACATTGGCTTGGAATGGATAAAGGTTGTAATAGACATGGGGTCTTGATTGTTTCAACTTTATTTTGCTGGCAAACCAAACATTCCACCACAAAATTTTGAATATCTGATTTAAGGCCATCCCAAAAAAAATCCTTCTTAATCCAATGGTAAGTTTTTAAAAATTCTGAGTTCCCTCCTAAGGGAGAAGTGTGAAATTTCATAAGAATATTTTTTTTGAGTTGAGAATTCTTACATAGGTATGAGTGATCTTTGTACCATAACGAATCATTTTTCCAGCTAAATGTATTAGATGTTCTGGGATCTTGTTGTATCTTTTCAATGAGTGCCCACACTTATTCGTGATTCTACTATTCCTCCCTTGCTTCGTTTATCCAATCTGGTTGGATAATAGAAATGGCACACAACAATGCTTCTACGTCGTCATTCTTTCTTGAGAGTGCATCTGGGACAACATTTTTCTTCCCTTTTTTGTAGATGATTCCAAAGTCATAACCCAACATCTTTGTGACCCATTTTTGTTGCTCTTCAGAGGATAATCTTTGTTCTAAAAAGTATTTAAGAGTATCATGACTATTTTTTACCTTGAAGTGTCTTCCCATTAGGTAGGGTCACCATTTCTTAAGTGCAGGTAGTATTTCCAACATTTACTTCTCATAAGTAGCTTTGTGTAAATACTTTCCCTTGATTGGATGACTTTCGAAAGCAATGGTTCTTTCATATTGCATTAAAACAACACGAATTCCATTTCCTGAAGCATCACATTCCACAATAAAGGCTTTTGTTAAGTCTGACGTGGCTAAGGCCGGTGCTCGACACATTGCCTTTTTAAGATGTTCAAAGGCCTTTGTTGCTTCTGGAGTCCATGAAAATGCATCTTTCTTCAATAATGTTGTTAGAGGTGCTGCTATTCTCCCATAATTCTTAACAAACTTGCGATAATACCCTGTCAACTAGAGAAATCCTCATAGATGCTTTATGGATGTGGGGATTTTCCATTCCTTAATGGCTTTAATTTTTCTAGGGTCTACCTTAACACCTTCATGAGATACAATATGACCTAGATATTCCACCTCTTGTACTCCAAAGAAACATTTGGAGGTTTTTGCATATAATTGTTACTCCTCCAATAGTTTGAGCACCTTGTCAACATGTTCAACATGATCCTTTTAAGACTTGATGTAGATTAGTATATCATCAAAAAACACTAACACAAATTTTCTAAGGAAGGGTTTGAAAATGGAGTTCATCAAACCTTGAAATGTAGCAGGTGCATTGGTAAGGCCAAAAGGCATGACCACAAATTCATAATGACCCTCATGAGTTCTAAATGCTATTTTCAGAATGTCTTCAGTCTTCATTTTTATTTGAAGATATCCTAAATGAAGATCCAACTTGGTGAAGTAACTTCATCCATGCAATTCATCCAATAATTCATCAATGGTAGGAATGGGAAATTTATATTTAATAGTGAGGTTGTTGAGCTCTATATAATCCGGACACATGTGCCATGATCCATTCTTCTTGTGCACCAATACTACTGGAGTAGAGAAAGAACTTTGACTAGGTTGAATTATACCAATATCTAGCATTTCTGCAACCATACGTTCAATTTCACTCTTTGGGGCATAGGGATATCTGTAAGGCCTGATTTTTGGAGGAACAATTCTTGGAATCAAATGAATAGCATGATCATGATCATGAATAGGTGGGAGGCCTTTTGGAGTCTCAAATACCTTGGAATGATTGTCCAAGACTTTTTGGAGATCTAGAGAAATAAATGATTTTTATGTGGCAACCTCTAGCAAACATTAAAATCTATTGTACCTAAGGATTGTAGCCATTGGACTCCTAGTACAACATCAACACCATCCATTGGAATGGAAAGCATTGGGCTATTCAATACATATTCTCCCATGGAGAGCTTGATATTATGGCACTTTCTAGAGCAATTTATGGTTGCTCCACTTGCAACCATCACTTGACACTCTGGTGCTGGATATAGGAAACAATTCAATTCCTTTGCTATTTTACAATGAATAAAATTATGGGTACTTCCTAAATCAATCAACACTATTAACTTTTTCTTCTTGATATGTCCTTCTATCTTGATAGTTTGAGGAATGGTAATTCCAGCCAATGCATTACAAGATATGGTCGGATTCATTTCTTATTTATCTAGGGTTTGTTCCTAGAGTATATCCTCTTTTTTTGACATTTTTTTTTCCTTTTCTTCCTCCTCTTCACAATCTATGTAGAATAATTTCTTCTTAGCACACTTATGACCTTTAGTGTATTTGCTATCACAACTGTAACAAAGCCCTTTTACTCTCTTTTCTTCCAATTGTTGTGGTGTCAACCTTGTAGGTTGTGGAAGGCTAGGGACAACAACACTTCCATCTTTACAGTTGTGAGTGGTAGGCTTCTTGGTTGCCAGAATTTTGCTTTTCATTTTTCTTGCTAACTTGAATGCCTTCTCCAATGAATTAGGTTCCCAAAGGCGAACCTCATGTTGGATATTATACTTTAAAGTCCCTATGAACACATCAATCCTATGCTCCTCTGGAATATCTTTTACCCTTATGTTCAATTTTTCGAAGTCCTCAATGTGCTCCATCATTGAACCCTTTTGTTTGAGATTTATAATTAGCTAAAAAAGGTGTTTCTTTTTGTATCCTCATAATGTACTATCGTTTCCTCTATAAAAAATTTCCAAGTGATAAATTTTTTATGAGAGCAAAGCCATCGATACCATGCAAATTGATTTGGTTCCAAATACAAAGTTGCAATACGTACCTTTTGTGTGTTTTGCACATTATGGAGATCGAAAAATTGCTCCAACTGTAGTATCCATGTTTCAGGATCCTTGCCATCAAACTTCCTCATATTTATTTTTGGAACATATGGGTCTTCAATCCAACATTAGAGTCTATGAAATCATGATTAACATTTCTTTTGTTCTCATCATGAGTTTTCTTTACTACCCTTTCACCATTATCACCATTTCTTGTAGCAACTTATTCAAATTTATCTTCAATTATTCCATCTTAGCATCCATGCCATTCATCTTAGCATCCATGCCATTCATTGTAGCCTCCATGCCATCCATCTTAGCTTTAGTTACCTTTTGTGAGAGTGAAATTTGCTGTACTTGGTCTTGTAATTTTGATATATCATGTTGCATTTCTTCCTCTTCTTCACAAGTCATGCTAGAGCTTTCAGGTCGCTTACTAGGTGTTTCCATTTTCTTTCTTCGGGGCATCAATTAATGCTAATAATTCTTCACTATTCCCTTTGAATTCCTTCAAACTAATTTTTCAAACCAATCTCATGCAAACTTTAAAAAACAACTACACACCTTTTTGTTCACTTTGTAAGAGATTGATATTGAATATGTTGTTTCTCTATAACTATGGATCTCAAATATCTGAAATCGCATCCTGTAGTAGCCCTTTGAGTCCTCTTTCTAACCCTACAAGTCTGATCAAGATTGGATTCTCCAAGGAAACTATAGTGACACAAGCTTTGAAATTCGGACCCAAAGTTCAGAACAATTTCAGCTCAAATGGGTTTTGTTTTTGCTTCTGAAACGTCGCAGAAAAATAGTTATAGGGAAAATGCCATGATTACCTATTTAGAGCAGTGAAACCCTAGAATCCAAAGCTCTGATACCAAATGTTATGAAACGTGTATGAAACTAGCTCACAAAAAGATAGAAAAGATAGATCAATGCCTTAGAATTCAACCTCTTCAAGGGGCAACCTCCTTTACAGTACACAAATGAATAGTTCTTAGATGATACAAATGATTAAACCTCCCTTCTATATATAGGAGTCTAAGGGGTCACAATATAATCAATCCAACATAACAATAATAACATAAGGGCACAACAATAACAATATTGGGTTTCTATGGGGCACACTAATAACAATAAGGGGACAATAGGGGCACAATAATAACAATAAGGGCTATAATGACAATAGTGATGGGGGAATCACTAGTATTATAGGGACCTAACATTCTACCTGGAGGAGCTCAGGAGGCCTCCAACACAAAGATTGTGGACATAACATCAATTGAAACTTAAACTTCAGCTAAACCTCAAACTTCAAATGCAACTCAAACTATTCCAAACAATAGAATTGAAAACAAAACAGTTGGCACACAAACTGAATTACCAAGTGCTGGTAAAGAAAACAAAAACACACAAACCACAATTGAAAAGGATGAAATCATTTAATTAGGCAAAACTTAAATACCATTCAATATCAAAATTGAGTTAGCCAAATTCAAAATACCAGTTCCCTTAACAGAGATGGTAAAAAATGAATCATACAAAGCACAAATAACTAAAAAACTAAACATAGGTGAAGGCAAAGATGCTGTGAACCTTTTGATGATCAACCTAAGTTGCTATTTGGTCCAAAAGTAAATGGCAAACATCAACAAGGGGGTATCCCTCCATTCTATATTAGCTTAAATGTTCATTATAAAATCTTACATAATGCTATGTTAGATTTAGGAGCATCTCATAACCTAATGCCTAAAGCAGTCACGGAAAGGTTAAACTTAGACATCACTAGACCCTACAAGGACCTATTTTCATTTCATTCTAGTCAAGTCAAATTTCTTGGCCTAATAAAAGATCTGTGTGTAACTCTAGTCCAGTGCCCAGCAAAGAGTGTTTTTATGGACATAGTATTTGCTGATATCCCACCTAAATATGGTATGTTGTTATCTCTCTCATGGGGAGCAAAGTTACAAGAGTCGTTGCAATTAGACATATCATATGCTACAATTTTTGTATTTGGCCAGCAAAGAAAACTTTACAAGGAAAACCTGATGAAATACATGGTAAGTAATTCAGAAATACCACAGAATTACCATATTTATTCCATGCATTCTGATCTAGACTCATTTATCTTATATAATTCAGAAAATAGCAAAGACAAAATCACCACTGTAAAAGAAAAACAAAGAACCTGATAGTGAAAACATAACACATGAGTCTCTATGGCATTTAGATTTTGACGGCTCTGTAAATAGGTTAGGAGCAGGAGCTGGTGTATGGATTTACAATTTAGAGAATGATCATTCAGAAGGGCATGATTTTAGATTAAATTTCAAATGCACTAACAACATGGCAGAATATGAAGCATTAGTGCTAGGCCTTCAAATCATAAGAAAACTTGCAGCTAAAAGAGTTTCCATCATGGGAGACTCAAACTCATTATAAAATAGGTCAAGGGAGAATACATTACCAAAAACCCTAGGCTTAGCTTCTATAGAGAAACCATCCTAGACTTGATAAATTGTTTGCTTGAGATTGAATTTGCTATTATTCCAAGAAAGCAAAATATGCAAGCTCATAGCTTAGCCACTTTTTCCAGCACATGGAGGTTTCCCTTCCAACCAAATCATTAGTACACAACTGAGGTAAGACATAAGCCAACCATACCTGATAATTTAAAGTATTGGCAAATTTTCTCACATGATAGTCAAATTCATGAATTATGATTTTTGAAGGAGAATTTTGAAATGGTAATATAGACACTGACTGTACATCATATTATACCATATATAATGAAATAGATGTAAATGATGTAAATAAGTTAGAACCAACTAAATTCACTGAAGTAGAGATATATCAATTAGAATATGTAGAAATTGAGGAATTAATCAATTATGAATCAGAAATTTTAAACCTCAAAGACAACTTTTTGCTTAAGGGATTAGCCCCACTAGAAGACATCTTTTACTTCAATGATGTAGCTAGAAAACTTAAAATGGATCCTATAAGGTCAGATATAGAGGAATGCAACATAGGGACAAAGGAAAATCCTAAGCTCATCAAGATATCCAAGGACCTGTTTTCCTTTCATTCTAGTCAAGTCAAATCTCTTGGCCTGATAAAAGATCTGTGTGTAACTCTAGTCCATTGCCCAGAAAAAGTATTGTTATGGACATAGTGGTCATTGATATCCACCTAAATATGGTATCTTGTTATATCTCTCATGGGGAGCAAAGTTACAAGGGTCATTGCAATTAGACATGTCATATGCTACCATTTTTGTATTTGGCCAGCAAAGAAAACTTTACAAGGAAAATTTGATGAAATACATGGTAAGTAGTTCAGAAAGACCATAGAATTACCCTATTTATTCCATGCATTCTAATCTAGACTCATTTATCTTATATAATTCAGAAAATAGCAAAGACAAAATCACCACTGTAAAAGAAAAACACAAAGAACTTGATAGTGAAAACATAACACATGAGTCTCTATGGCATTTAGATTTTGATGGCTCTGTAAATAGGTTAGGAGCAGGAGCTAGTGTATGGATTTACAATTTAGAGAATGATCATTCAGAAGGCCATGCTTTTATATTAAATTTCAAATGCACTAACAACATGGAAAAATATGAAGCATTAGTTCTAGGCCCTCAAATCATAAGAAAAATTGCAGCTAAAAGAGTTTCCATCATGGGAGACTCAAAACTCATTATAAAATAGGTCAAGGGAGAATACATTACCAACAACCTAGGCTTAGCTTCTCCATATAAACCATCTTAGAGTTGATAAATTGTTTCCTTGAGGTTGACTTTGCTATTATTCCAAGAAAGAAAAATATGCAATCTCATAGCTTAGCCACTTTTTCCAGCACATGCAGGTTTCCATTCCAACCAAATCATTAGTACACAGTTGAGGTAAGACATAGGCCAACCATACCTGATAATTTAAAGTATTGGCAAATTTTGACAATCAAATTCATGATTTTATGATTTCTGAAGGAGAATTTCGAAATGTTAATATAGACACCGACTATACATCAGATTATACCATACATAATGAGATAGATGTAAATGATGTAAATAAGTTAGAAGCAACTAAATTCACTAAATTAGAGATATATCAATTATAATATGTAGAAATTGAGGAATTAATCAATTATGAATCAAAATTTTTAAACCTCAAAGACAACTTTTTGCCTAAGCGATTAGCCCCACTAGAAGACATCTTTGACTTCAATGATGTAGCTAGAAAACCTAAAATGGATCCTCTAAGGTTAGAGATAGAGGAATGAAACATAGGGATAGAGGGAGATCCTAAGCTCATCAAGATATCTAAGATATTAACCCTAGATGAAAATTTGAAATACATTAGTTTAAAGAGTTTCAAGATGTCTTTGCCTGGGGTGATGAAGACCTCAAGTCTTATGACACCAGCATTATTCAACATAAAATACCCATCAACAAAAATTAGAAGCACTTTAAACAAAAATTAAGGAAAATTAACCCTGTTCTTATGCCATTAATAGAAAAAGAAGCTAAGAGGATGTACAATACTCATATCATAGCACCCATCAGATATTCTGATTAGGTCTCTAATTTAGTCCCCACTAGAAAGAAAACATGAGAAATCAGACTTTGTGTTGATTTCAAAAACTTGAACAAAGAATCATGGAAGGATAACTATCCCCTCCCTAAAATGGATTACATTCTCCAGAGGGTGGTAGGGTCATCTAGAATTTCATTACATGATGGATTCTCTGGTTACAATCAAATCCTAGTCCAACCCAAAGATCAAGCAAAGACTGCATTCACCACTCCCTTGGGAACTTTCATTTACTTGAAAATTCCCTTTGGATTGATGAATCTTGGGGCAGCATTCCAAAGAACAATGGATATAGCCTTTGAAAAAGAAATCCATGAGTTTTTGGTCATTTACCTAGATGATATCACAGTGTTTTCCAAGTTAGATAATGAACATCTAGATCATCTAAGAAAGGTATTCTTAAAATGCAGAAAATTTGGCATATCCTTAAATCCCAAAATATCACTTTTTGGATTAGAGGAAGGAAAACACCTAGGACACATAATTTCAAAAGAGGGCATTAGAATTGATCCATCTAGAATAGAGGCAATCCTTAACTTCAGTCATCTTAGGAACATTAAAGAATTTCAATCATTCTTAGGTAAGATAAATTTTCTTAGAAGATTCATTTCTAACTTGGCAGAACTAATTAGATATTTGAATAACATGTTAAAAAAGGATTCAAAACTCAAGTGGACAGTAGAAGCTAAGCAGTCTTTTGAATAAATCAAAGAAACCCTTACTAAAACACCTATCCTCATTAGTCCTAATTTTAACAAGGATCTCATAATTTTTTCATTTGCTTCGGAGCACACCATTGCAACAGTCTTGTTGCAAAAGAATGATGAGGGTTATGAACAACCCATCACTTTCTTCAGTAAAGCTTTGAGAGATGCTACACTAAAGTACAATATAATGGAAAAACAAGCCCTTGCTTTAGTGAAAGCCATAAAGGATTTTAGAGTATATATTCTATACTCTCACATAAGAGCATATGTTCCAAAGCCAATTGTAAAGGACATTCTAACTCAAGATGGGCCTAATGGGAAAAGGGGCAAATGGATTGCCACCATACTAGAATATGACACTGAAATTAAGCCTACAAAATTGATTAAAGGCCAAGGTTTAGCCAAGCTCATGGCTGAATCGAATTGTCGAGCCTTAGACATAAATTTCATTACTGCCATAAATGATCAAGAAGAGATGGCGACTCCAAAAATTAGTGACGCTTTCATAGATTCACCCTGGTATGCAGAAATTATTTTCATTTTACTCAACCTACAAGCTCCTCCTGGTTTATCTAGAACTAAAAGTAGATTCATAAAAATGAAAGCAATGAAATATTGTATCTTAGAAAATGTTTTATTTTGGAAAGATAATGCTGGCATCTTATTAAATTGTTTATTAAAAGACGAAGCTAACAAAGTCATGCAGGAATTTCATACAGGGGATTCTAGGGGGGACACCTATACTGGAAAACAACTGTTGATAAGATTTTAAGGGCAGGTTTTTACTGGCCTACCCTTTTTGCAGATGTCAGAAAATATATGACCTCCTATCACAAATGCCAAATATTTGGAGAGAAGAAACTCTTACCATTACCCCTCAAACCTATCTCAGTAGATATGCCTTTTCAACAATGGGGTTTAGACTTCATTGGGGAAATTCACCCACCCTCCTCAGCCCAACATAAATGGATCCTGACAGCCACTGATTATTTTACCAAGTGGATAGAAGCCATCCCTTCTAGACAAGCCATTGACTTAGTCATCATCTCATTCCTTGAAAACAATATCCTTTCAAGATTTGGATGCCCAAAAAGCTCATCACTAATAATGTTGCTACCTTCAAATCTAAAAAAATGATAGATTTTTGTAACCGATACCATATCACCCTAGGCCATTCCACTTCCTATTACCCTCAAGGTAATGGACTAGTAGAATCTTCAAACAAAAGCCTAGTCAACATCATCAAGAAGCTGTTAGAAGATAACAAGAAAACCTGGAACAAGAAGTTGGTGAATGCCCTATGGGCAGACAGGCTTACTACTAAGAAATGTACTATTACATCTCCTTATCAATTGGTATATGGGATGGATGTTGTTTTTCCATCCTCATTAGGAGTACCAGTGATGAAAATAATTCAAGAGCTGCAAGTAGAACCAAATGACATCCAAAGGAGGATAAACCAAGCAATTCATTTGCAACAAACCAGGGAAGAAGTTTATATCAAATCCCAAGTAATTCAAGAAAAAATCAAGAAGATCTTTGATAAGAAAACTAAAGTAGAGGATTTCTACATAGGCGATCAAGTACTAAAATGGGATTCTAGGAGGGAGGACAAAGGGAAACATGGGGAATTTGACTTTCTCTGGAAAGTCCCATATGTTATTTATGGGTACAGACGCAATGATGCATTTTTCCTGAAATAATTAGATGGAATAGACTTACAAGGCGGACCAGTCAATGGTCGAATGCTGAAGCACTATTTTCCACCAGATTAATCAGTAGTTCATAAGCTCTATTCACTGTAAATACCATAGAAAATTTTATATTAGTGTGGATGATTATCTTCTAAAGTTGAAACCTGAAAAGGAAATGTTATGCTTTAATTGGTATACCATCGTTAGTTTGAATAAAGGAGATAAGAAAAAGAAGTTCCTAGTAAAGCACAGTCAAAGTTCCAAGGCCACTGATCAAAAACTTCTTAACATCTCACACGAATATGCCATCCCCAAGTGGAGCCATTGTTAGGTTCCTATAATAATAGGCTTCATAATTTTGAATTGACTATGTAAAGTCTTGTAATATTGTACATACTTTTTCTTTCTGCAAAATGTTTTCCCATAATAAAAAATGTAAAGAGGGTAGGTCCTAAAAGAAAAATCAAAGGACTAAAAGAAAAGAATCAAAAAAGAAGATAAAATATCAACCCCACCAAAAAGAGATAAACATAGATCATGAAAGTGTGAACATTCAAATTCCACTACTCTTAGTTTACTTTTTGCAAATAAGATTGTGTGCAGCTTGTCAAAATGCCACAATCCATGATGATCAAACAATTTAATCTTGATTCATTCATGCTTTAAATTTCATGTTGATAGATAGAGAATAAATATATAGATAAACTGTTTAATCTTGGTAGATCAGTAGTTAGGTAGAAAATAATAGTGAGCTCATCAGTTTAATCTGAGCCATTGGAAGTTATAAGCTTAGAATTAGATAGTTTGATTTTCAAAGAAAAATAAAGGGTCAACAAGCTCAAATGCACCCAGTAAATGAAGAAAAAATGTTAGGGTAAATGAGGGGTAAGCAGAAGCATTTTTCACAGGGCATGGAGAGCATCAATTGGTTCATTTCATATTATTAATTTCCTTTCAAACTCATGTTCCCTTGTAAAAATATCCCTTCCCTTCACTTTAACATTTTCTCTGTACTTCACTTATTTTCCCTTACTAAAACCCTTTTCCCTAGTTAAAAAAGCATATTTTCATTAGAAAAGTAAATTCCCCTTTACTAATTCCCCTTTTCAATTAAAAATGTAAAAACCCAATTACATGTTTAAAAGTTATACCCAATTTCCTTTTTTAACTCATGTTCTTACTGAATTATTAACTCCTGCATATATATTTTCACAACCCCATTTTTCATTAATTCCCCTACTAATTAACCTGGATCCCCCACTTCTATTTTAATACCCATCACATAACTTATCCTCGGGCCCTACCTATCCAATCCACGACTCACCTCTCATATTTGTCCATCTGTCAGATCTTTGTTCCTCAGATCCAATGGTCCCCAATCCATTCCACACCCCCTGACGCCCGACAATTAGAGTTTTCAAAAGGATGCGAAATGGGTGGTTTCGTAACCCTGCTCCCTTGCTACGTGGCGGCTCTAGATTGTATCACATCCTCTAATCTAAAACCACTAACCCACCTTTCACCATGCGATAATCGCCACTCCATCGTTCGAACTATACGAGGAAACCACCATGCCATTTGAATTTAACCCCGTGCCATATGTTTAACCAATGTTCGTTAAAACCAATAAACCTACCTTTTACCATCTTTTCACCATTATTCTGTTGAAATTTGCGAAAAAGAGCCTCTTTCAACCTATTCTTGAACCAAAAAAGCTCTGTCGACCTGTTTTCAAGGGATTTCACACCAGAAATCAAGCTTTTCGCCACCAGGAGACAGTGTTGACTCAGCCTGAAGCTTTATAAAGTCTATTGAAGCCTAATTCATTGTCAGAAAGCCTTATTTGCTTCCAAAACCCCTTCTACATACTAAGAGCTTCATTTTCCAAGTATTCCTAAGTGTTGAGGCCTGTACTTAAGCAAGAAAGTAATAACTATTAAATTGAACAAATTAAATGGCCTTCGAGAGTATTTTAAATGTCAATCCCCTGCAACCACCTGTAGTTTATGTTGAATGTAACCCCCTTGCTGACAAAGACTTCAAAATTGGTGATACAGTCATTGATTTCAACCTCCTTGAGCTCCACTGCTAGAGCCATGATAAATTCATAGACCAGGCTGATGATATCCACCTCTAGGATTCAAACCTACCCAAGTATATCTTCCCACAAACCTTCCAATTTCCATAAATCATTAGGCTCTATCAAGTTAATTATTTGCCCGGTGAAAGAGCCCTAGTAACCCCTAGCAAAGAGATTTTGTTCACAATTACTGCATAATCAATAAACCATATGTTGCAAATTTAACCTAAGCCTGATGAAGCCCCTTTGTCAATTGAAATCCTCACTAAGTTATATCTAAAGCTAGACTTTCCTAACAGGTCTCAAATCTTCCAAACCTTCCTCCATGAAATAACTCAAATTCCTAAAAAGAACCCACCCTACTCTACTGCCATGTTCCCAGAACAAACTAGGCAAATTGTGACCATGTTGTCTTGTATATTAGGATACTTTAATGATAAGCATGTGGATGAATCCATCCTGGGTTTCCTCTCTATCTTTAGCCTAGACCAACCTCCAGTTATAACATTTAATTTTTCCCAATACTTATCAGATTCTATCCATGAGAAGTTAGTTAAATTCCCTGAAGGTGTGTTCAAGTATTCATCTGTTTTCTTTCATATGTTCTTATACTTCCAATCTGAAAGGTTTGTAGCAAGCCTCCAAAAACTAGACACTGAGGGTAATCCACAATCATTTTTCCTCTAGACATCCCTAATTAGAAAATATTCCACAGACTTCACTTACAAGTACTTCATTAACACCTTTATTCATCCAATTGCCAACATGCTAAGCAGTAGAAGTCAACCTAGGATCATTGAAGAAATGAAGAAATTACAGTTTTTAGAGCACAGTAGAACATGAGACTAGTATTTGTACCAAAACCGCACTGAAATTAGGGAAACAGGATGTCAACTCACTCCTTACAAACTGCCCAAAAACCTTCCCATGATGTTATTTGCACTAGAATATATGAGGCAGATCCTAAATTCAGATGAGGTTAAGTTTCTATCAGCTAAGAAGAAAACACAATTCAAAATCAAGAACCAGATTGGTCCTTTCATTATCAACAATAGAAATTCTTGTCAACAAGCAGATAAGTGTTTATAGGAATTCAAGTTCAGTGATGGTTTCAAATGGCAGTATAATCCTTTAGGGGTTACCAGCAAGTTAAGAATCAAGGTTAAATTAACTCCTTTTGTCCATGATCCCAAACGAGAGATTGAGAAGTACTCCAACCAATCAAAGTGGTTGGAGGGTATTTTGAAAGAGGTGGAGAAACCAGTTAAACAAGTCTTGTCCTGCAGACTCTAGCCCTACAAGATAGCAATTCCAAGAGACTAAGAGAAGAAGGTTCATCTTCAGCTCAAACCACCACTGAAACTAAATTCACACTAATGTACAGGAAGAATCCCAAGCTAAATCCTGTAAATGAGCAAGAAGAGATAGTTGAGACAATTGAAGTCATTATTGAAGACTCGGTGGTTAAAGAAACTGCACCTCCAGTAGTTTCAGAGGTAACTCATCAGCCTTTAACCTCTAATGCTCAAATTATTCATAAGCAGCATAGTGTTGAAGTCTCTTCATCAAGAAAACCACTGGATAAAGAAAAATACATAAGGGAGAAATATAAAGAAATCAAATTGAGAAATGAAGCATTGAAAGTGGAAATGTATGCCCAATATATGAAACAGACTCCTAGTAATCAGAATAGGTTATTTTCAGTTTTCGACTACAAAAATAGAAAGATGTAGATGGCCTTTCCACAACCACTGATACAGGGCCCAAAAACAATAGCAGATTTCAGAATTTGAAGTTTTTGCTAATAATGTTCATCCTATAGATCAAATTGAGTTTCATAAGAAAGAAGGAGAAATTCTATACTCAACTATGACCAACAAATCTATGAGGGTACAAAAAATACAAAATTCTCTAGAGAATATCACAGCATAGTTAAAACTAGAGAAGGCATCCTCACAAGCAAAGGATAATAGAATCAAAACACTTGAAGAATTGGTCATGGGAACTGGGTATGATCCTAAGAACATCAAAGCAACTGAAGATCTTATAAAAAATAAGAATCAAGACATCGCTGCATGGAGGAAGCAATTAAAATTACCTCCTACTAAACATCCACAAGCGAAAGAAGTTTTGGAGAATGAAGGCCAAAAAGATGAAATTATGAATCTCATCATTCAGTTGATAGTTCAACTGAAAGAAATGGAGAATGATATGGAAAAATTGGTGCATTGAAAGAAGGTAAACATGGAAGAAGTTACTATCACTTTCATTCCTACAGTTACTACAACAACTCCATCTATTACATCAACTCCATTATCAACATCACTTATGTTGGCTAGTTGAATTGTTTATAAATTAAACATTCAAGTACCACATTAAATGTCGACCAGGGAAAGTCTTTTTATTTCAAAGGCACTGCGTACTGTATGTACTTAAAGTCTAAAAGCATCAAAAGCTGTAGTATACGTAATTCTTACGCTATGTCATTACAGTACTTGTTAAAATGAAAACAATTAATTAAAATTACAAATCTGAAAAGCAAAATAATGGACGCTCTGTTGGCAGAGGATCAGGACCCTATCCTCCAGATGGGGACGTTCAGCACCTACCCCTGTAATCATAATTACTGATGCACACAGCACTCTCATTCACCGGTGAGAAACACACTCAAAGAGAAATGAAACAGAGTACTAGTAAAGCAAAGAATACCAGAGGTAATGCTGTCAAACCCACACAGAGTACCGAAAAGAACTTACTGCACACTTACACAATCGATAGGAAAGTAAATGGGTGAATCTTGTGAGGAAGGTGGGCCCAGTCCCTCTCACAAGATTCCCCAGGAAAACGAAGACGGAATTAAGTGATCAAAACAGTTTTATATTCATCTGCCAAAAAGGATCAAATACAATAGGACTCAGACTTGCTGATGTTCTCAGAATCTCAGCTACAGACCGACCATAGAAATCCCGTTTCATGTAGATGTCTCCTCTTTATAGAGGAGACATCTATTACAATAGAATTTTACAGCCTATTCAGTTAACCCATTTTGTCAAAAATAAGCAATTCAGAGTGTTGTTACAACAATATGATAATGCATCCTTTTCTGGAGCTTTAGCTGTTACACGGCGGATAACTGATTGTGACTGTCTTCTCGGGATCGCCATATTCCTTCGCCATTTCCCCATGCTGTTCGTGCTGACTGTATGCTTTTTCTTTAGACTTCCGCTTGATTATGCCACGTCACAATTCTCTAGATAGCTGCCATCTGTTGTCCGTGGCTGTTACAAAATAGCTTGCTTTAGGTAATTACTGTTGCTGGTGTTGCAGCAACCGCGTAGTTGCTGTTTTTGGTGTTGCAGCAACTGCGTAGTTGCTGTTTCTGGTGTTGCAGCAACTGCGTAGTTGTTGTTTTTAGTGTTATAGCAACTATTCATTATAACTCCTGCAAGTTTATGACAATTATTTGACAATTTTAGTCAGCGTTTCCAAGGATAAGTATAAAGATATTCACGAATATGAAATAAACAATTAAACATAGACTTGTGGAAGGTTACTTCATACCTTGGGGTTAATATGTCATTATGAAATAAAAGCTTTTGCTTATGACTGTAAAAAGGGTAA